>CM069903.1:34715156-34922156 GCA_036172215.1 Camellia granthamiana | reverse complement strand
GCACCACCATCAGAGGAGGCATCACATCGGCCAGCATCGGAGGGGCCATTAGTGCCACCACCATCTGAGGGGCCATTAGTACCACCGTATCGACCACCATCAGTGGCACCACAGCAGCTACCATGTACTCAGCCTCCACGCCTACCATCGGTGCGTCCACCATCAGTGGCACCACTGCAGCTATCATCATCAGTTTATGAGCCATCCACAGGTATATAAATTTGCTTTGATTTGTATGAAAATTATTTACACATACATTTATTTATGCTCATTATATATAACTTGTTTATTCTCATTGTATTTTGCAGACCCTTCGACTTCTTCACAGCCCACCTCAGGTTTATTTGATATGATTTGTATTCACATTATTTAAATTTGCATTTGTTTATTACCATTGCATATTGTAGACACCCCATTTTTGACCGTCCTCAAGACTTGGGCGTCACCGCTTGAACACTCGGTGATTATCCATGCTTGTGTTCGTTTGGAGTTCCCGGAGTTCTCGGCTCGCGCGCCTTGCCTCAGGACCTCCGAACTCGACCGTTTTGTATTTGGTTTTGCACCAAACACTTGTGTTCTGCCTTGGAAGGGCAGGGAATGCTTTGTGAGGCATCCCCACACACCACCGGCACTGGCTAGAGGCCACCGGCTGGCTGGTGTTGCCACCGGCACTATGTTGTGCCGGTCGGCACTATTTTGTGCCGGTCGGCACTCTTTTTGGCAAAATGACCATTTTGCCCTGCCGACTGCTTTACAGCTGCTTTATGAGATATTTTTAGACAGCTATTTAGCTCTTGTTTCCCCTCCATACACGTGTATGGAGGGATGAGCCCTTGGATGACTTAGTTTGTAAGTCTTTGTTGCCTATAAGGAGAAGCTCTCTTCTCTTGGCTAAGAGGTTAGCAAATTTAGAGAGTTAGAAAGAAAAAGAGAGAGAGAAGCTCTGGTTTTTTCTAGGGTTTGAGTTGCATACACCTTCTATCTCTATCCTTCTCTTTTGTGTCTAGGTGTTTTGTGCCTTACTATCGCACACAAACACCTAGTGTTTCACCTTCTCCTTGCAACTGAGGTTCTAAGGGCTGGTTTTTGAAGTTCTTGACAGATTTTGAGCCTAAGGAAGCATCAACTACATCTTTGTCAAAGAGGTCAACAAGGGTGAGACACTAACTCTCTTTTTACCCCATTTTTGTACCTTATTTTTACCTAGTTTAGAACTGTTTTTGTGCTTAGTATATAACACATAAAAGTTCTGTTTTTTAAGCCTCTTTATTGTTCATTAAGAGTGTTTTGTGGTTTGAGCAAGTTTGACCACCCTTAGGCCTTGAAAAGGCCACTTTTTGTGCTATTTTGTGGGAGATCCGAGACTTTGGTGTTAGGATCTCTTCACCACTGAAATCTTGAGGGATTTCAGTGGTGAAGAGCATGCCTTAGAGTCTTAAGAAAGAGGGGGCCACCCCCTCTCCTTAATGTCCTTGAAAAAGGCAAGTTTTGCTTCCTTATGAAGCTTCATGCTTGAGTGTGTGTTGAGCATGTTTGACTTGTTTTTCATGCTTATATTGCCATGTTATAACATGATTT
This sequence comes from Camellia granthamiana, assembly GCA_036172215.1. NCBI lineage: Eukaryota > Viridiplantae > Streptophyta > Magnoliopsida > Ericales > Theaceae > Camellia > Camellia granthamiana. The sequence goes on along the minus strand of CM069903.1, from coordinate 34,920,578 downwards.
TAAGTGGGTTTTAGCACTCCTTGCATGATTTGCATAGTTGCTTTGTAATGCCTTGTTTTGTCTTAACATGCTCTAGGTTGTTAGCCCTAATTTGAGCATGATTTAGGCTTAGACTTGTGAAGGTTTTATGCTTATTTTGCCATGTTTTAGCTCTGTCCATAGTCGTTTGGGTCAATCTTAGCATGCCTAATATAGCCCCTTTGCATTGTAGCTTGTATGCTTCGAGTAGGTGCATGTGTAGTATGCATTGCTTCCATCATTTCAATGGTTTGGAACCATTTAAGATGTCATTTCAGTCCCTTTGGTGTGCTTGTATGCTTGCCTTAGTTGCTCCTTTAGTGCTTTAAATGCATGTGTTGAATGCTCCATGAATTGGTCATGTCGCATGCCTTTGGTTTCAAGCCTCTTAGATGCCATCTAAGTAGCCTTTTGGCTTTGTTTTAACATACTAAAAACCTGTTTTTAGTTGTTTAATGCATGTCACATTTGTTTTGTGTAAGTATAGTTCAATGCCCCCATTGACTTGCTTTGAATGTTAGACCTATGTGTGCATGCTTTGTGTACTTTGTTGCTTGGTTTGGCACCATGTTTAGCATGATTTTCAGAGCTTTATATGCATGCTAGTAGTCCATTGTTGTACCCCTTTAAGTGTGCTTAAGGGTTGTTTGTTATGCTTAAGTGTTGGTGCCTTAACTTGTGCATGTGTGCATGTGTGTTTGGCCCTCATGATTTAGCACTTTGGCCACTGTTTTGAGCCTTTTTAGAGTTGCTCAATTCATGTATAAGACCATCCTTCCATTGGTTTGCATGCTTACCTTGCATGCTTGCTTGAACCCTTTGCATGAACATATTGCATAGCCCATGTTGCATGCCTAGTTGACATGTTTAGGGTTGCATTTGCATTGCGCATGTTTGGCCTCTTGAGGTGAAGTATGATGGAGGTTGAGCACACTTGTTTTCTTGTTTGCATTGCATGCATTTGAAATCAAAATTGCATTCTTGGTTCTTTGGACCATCATGCATGGAAATGCGCGATTGGTGGTCCGGGAATCGAGGCACATGCCCCCTTGAGTCAATAACATGATAAGGGGTGTGTATAGTGCATAAATACCTTGAATCACATTGCCATGCATGTTGTTGTCCTCTGCTGCTGTGGGTTGCAGGTTCTGCAGGTGTTAAGTGCCGGCCGGCACTATTTAGTGCCGACCGGCAGTCAATTGCCAGCCGATAACTTCATATAGTGCCGGTGGCCTCCTTCTTCAGCCGGTGGTGCTCTACCCCAGCCGGTGGTGCTCCCCAGTGCCCTGAGAGGCACTCCTGGGACTTTGGCAATTTTCAGAGGAGGATAGCAGGGGAAACAGAGGCAATCCGTGCATGGCAGTGCGATTCCGAGCCAATTCCGAGCGCGCGCTGCATTTGAGCCCTCTTCCCGAGGCGTTTACTGCGTTAATTAACTTAGTTAATTTGTTAATTAATTTAGTTAATTTGTAATAATTAATCAGCTTGCGTAGTTAATTAATTTGTATTATTCTTTCGGTCCCTCCGAGTGAGGGCAAATTTGTAATAAGTGTGTGTGAGTGGGTGCATGTCTTCCAACCCCCATTTCTTTCTACCCTTTTATTTACCTGCTTATGATGGTAGATTAGGGCACATCTAAATTAGCATACCTTATGCAATGCATGCGTGCATTCATGCATTTGTTTACATGCACCGGGCTCGTTACATCATACAAACTGCATAGCAATTTTCAACTCCAATTTGAATACGTGCTACTCGCGCATTTCACATGCCATGTTTAGGGTTAGCCGAGCCTACTCTAGATTGCATCTATGCCTGTGTTGCATTAGCGACTTAACATGAACTAGGTCATGCATGTTTGCTAACCAGTTTATTGTTTTGGCACGGAGTACGATGTAAGTTTTTTATGCTTTAGCATACCACATGCGTGTGAATGTTGCCATGACAGTATGCTTACCATGCGGCTAAATGCTTATGTGTTATAAACTGCTTGAATGCCTGTGGGTGAAGGTTGGATCGCCTGAGTTGGAACAACTCATTAAAATCCGTATTTTAGCCTACTTGCGAGTAGCAAAATCTAACACGCTTTTCGCGACAAAACGGATATGCAATGTTTATTTCCAAGTTAGGCAATCTAGTCTATACTTTTGTGTTGTGCGCATCACATAGTAATTCTAGGTTAATAACCGGAACAAGAATGCATAAAGTTTTCAAAAACGGATATCACGGTTAGTAGAGGCCGGTCTTCGGACCGGGCAAAAGGGGGTGGTCATAGCTGACCTTCCCCGATCGTACCCAAGCTCCCGAGCCAAGACCACTTTGGTGATGACAGACATGTGGCCTTTGGCACCGAGTCAGGGTTTCCTAAATTTCCCATTTTAAAATATTTAGGTGGCGACTCTGTAATCTGGCAAAGCAGTCCATGTTTGGCACTCCTTTTCAAAATCAGTTTTTCTTTAAAACGATTTGCCAGAGTTGGACTCTTTGGTTCAAGATTTAGAACCGTGACGTTTTGAGTCCTTCGAACTGTAGTGAACCCAATATGAACAGAACGGGACTTAACCCTCCCGGGGCGTTCGGGGGACGTCTACACATATTGTTTATTATTATTGTATATCGCAGGTCATGTTAGTTCTTCATCAACCTCGACTAGGCGTGGTAGAGGATGTGCCAAGGGCATTAAAGAGTGGGGTACTGGTAAAAAGCTGGACATACAATTTGATGGAAATTACTGCCCAATAGGGGATAACGTGGCCAAGTTAACTACTCAACTTGGCATTATTGTGCGGAATGGTAACATCGTTCCTCTTACTTTTCTTGACTGGAACAATGTGCCTGATGATATTGTTGATGCTATCTGGAAGGATGTGAAGGTAAAAGTATATTTATGTCCACAAATTCGAATTCCAAATTTGTGTTATACTTAGCCTTAAACTTTGAAATTCTGTTTTATAGGACAATTTGAATATATGTCCAGAGGAGTACAAGCCAATCTGCATGAAAAACTGCAACAGCATATGGAAGGATCACAAGAACAAGCTTAAGGCTAAGTATTTCAAGCCCAGAAGTTCTGATCCTAATCTGAAGGATGATGTTCCTATGAACGTTGTGCCAAGCCAGTGGGAACAACTTGTGGAGTATTGGCGTACTTCCGATGCTGAGGTATACAATTACGTTATATTTATGATATTTAAACATACAAATCATATTTACATACTTACATTTGTTGAACCTGTTATAGAAAATTGCAAGTATGAACGCTAAAAATTGGCGAGCTCACGGCATAGCTCATACCACAGGACGTACTACTTTCTCTCAGATACGGCATGAGGTTTACATTTTATTGTTTTATTTTTGTATATAAACAAACATTGTATATTTGCAAATAATTTGGATTCTAATTTTCATATTTCTAAAAAAAATGTAGATGACCAGTAAGGGGGAGTCTACTGATAAGATGAATGTTTGGCTTATGATACGTAGAGTAGATGACCCAGAGGTTATCCAGACCTTGGTAGTTTCCAAACACCTTTGATTGTATTTAAAGTTTATTTTTTTTGTGTCAACCATCTTAATTTGGCATATACTTGTCTGTCTTATTCAATACAGGATGAGTTTAATCGTCAACTCTCTATGCTACCTGAGGATGGTCAGACTTTGGAGGCTAGGAATGCCATTTTCCATGAGTTGATAGGTCATGACGGACATGGATATTGTCGGACATACGGGAGAATTGTGCCTCGGAGAGCGGTGTATAAAGATGGTGCTGGGCCATCACAGTCAACACCCCAGCCATCGACTATTGATCAGATCACGCAGAAGGTTCGTGCAGAGCTAAGGGATGAGTTGAGGGAGGAGCTGCGAGCAGAGTTCTCTACACATTTAGAGCAGATGAGAGCTGAGATGATGGCCCTTATGTCACAGGGGGCGAGTGTGGATCCCAACAGACAGGTTCCATATAAATTAAATCGTTTGATAGTTCAATTTTCACTCAAGATTATGTATAAAATTCAAATATGATTAACACATTATGCATTGACTAACATAGGTTCCTGATGCATCGAGTGGCCACCGGGCATTTAGGGAATCGGCAGAAGATGAGAATCCATATACACCACCACCAGAAGATCAGGTATAAAATGTATCTTTGTATTCTAAGCTAAAATGTATCTTTGCATTCTTTACATTCTAAGTTAAGAGACTTGTGGGAGAAGACGGGGCTCGAATCGGGTTCCCGGTTTGGGAGTTAGAGCCGGATTTCACTTTAGGCAAACTAGTTCCTTAAGGAACTTGAATTCGAGTAGTTAATGTCCCAAATTTACCAAACCGCGTCGGTTGAGCACGAAACATGGCACACACGACCTCCTAGGCATGAGAGACTTGTGGGAGAAGACGGGGCTCAAATCGGGTTCCCGGTTTGGGAGTTAGAGCCGGATTTAACTTTAGGCAAATTAGTTCTTTAAGAAACTTGAATTCGAGGAGTTAAGGCCCCAAATTCACCAAACCGCGTCGGTTGAGCAGGAAACTTGGCACACACGACCTCCTAGGCACGAGAAACTTGTGGGAGAAGACGGGGCTCGAATCGGGCTCCCGGTTTGGGAGTTAGAGCCGGATTTCACTTTAGGCAAATTAGTTCCTTAAGAAACTTGAATTCGAGGAGTTAAGGTCCCAAATTCACCAAACCGCGTCGGTTGAGCACGAAACTTGGCACACACGACCTCCAAGGCACGAGAGACTTGTGGGAGAAGACGGGGCTCGAATCGGGTTCCCGGTTTGGGAGTTAGAGCTGGATTTCACTTTAGGCAAATTAGTTCCTTAAGGAACTTGAATTGGAGGAGTTAAGGCCCCAAAATCACCAAACCGCGTCGGTTGAGCACGAAACTTGGCACACACGACCTCCTAGGCACGAGAGAGTTGTGGGAGAAGACGGGGCTCGAATCGGGTTCCCGGTTTGGGAGTTAGAGCCGGATTTAACTTTAGGCAAATTAGTTCCTTAAGAAACTTGAATTCGAGGAGTTAAGGCCCCAAATTCACCAACCCGCGTCGGTTGAGCAGGAAACTTGGCACACACGACCTCCTAGGCACGAGAAACTTGTGGGAGAAGATGGGGCTCGAATCGGGCTCCCGGTTTGGGAGTTAGAGCCGGATTTCACTTTAGGCAAATTAGTTCCTTAAGAAACTTGAATTCGAGGAGTTAAGGTCCCAAATTCACCAAACCGCGTCGGTTGAGCACGAAACTTGGCACACACGACCTCCTAGGCACGAGAGACTTGTGGGAGAAGACGGGGCTCGAATCGGGTTCCCGGTTTGGGAGTTAGAGCCGGATTTCACTTTAGGCAAACTAGTTCCTTAAGGAACTTGAATTCGAGTAGTTAATGTCCCAAATTTACCAAACCGCGTCGGTTGAGCACGAAACTTGGCACACACGACCTCTTAGGCACGAGAGAGTTGTGGGAGAAGACGGGGCTCGAATCGGGTGCCCGGTTTGGGAGTTAGAGCCGGATTTAACTTAGGCAAATTAGTTCCTTAAGAAACTTGAATTCGAGGAGTTAAGGCCCCCAAAATCACCAAACCACGTCGGTTGAGCACGAAACTTGGCACACACGACCTCCTAGGCACGAGAGACTTGTGGGAGAAGACGGGGCTCGAATCGGGTTCCCGGTTTGGGAGTTAGAGCCGGATTTCACTTTAGGCAAATTAGTTCCTTAAGAAACTTGAATTCGGAGAGTTAAGGCCCCAAAATCACCAAACCGCGTCAGTTGAGCACGAAACTTGGCACACACGACCTCCTAGGCACGAGAGAGTTGTGGGAGAAGACGGGGCTCGAATCGGGTTCCCGGTTTGGGAGTTAGAGCCGGATTTCACTTTAGGCAAATTAGTTCCTTAAGGAACTTGAATTGGAGGAGTTAAGGCCCCAAAATCACCAAACCACGTCGGTTGAGCACGAAACTTGGCACACACGACCTCCTGGGCACGAGAGAGTTGTGGGAGAAGACGGGGCTCGAATCGGGTTCCCGGTTTGGGAGTTAGAGCCGGATTTCACTTTAGGCAAATTAGTTCCTTAAGAAACTTGAATTGGTGGAGTTAAGGCCCCAAAATCACCAAACCGCGTTGGTTGAGCACGAAACTTGGCACACACGACCTCCTAGGCACGAGAGACTTGTGGGAGAAGACGGGGCTCGAATCGGGTTCCCGGTTTGGGAGTTAGAGCCGGATTTCACTTTAGGCAAATTAGTTCCTTAAGAAACTTGAATTGGAGGAGTTAAGGCCCCAAAATCACCAAACCGCGTCGGTTGAGCACGAAACTTGGCACGCACGACCTCCTAGGCACGAGAGACTTGTGGGAGAAGGCGGGGCTCGAATCGGGTTCCCGGTTTGGGAGTTAGAGCCGGATTTCACTTTAGGCAAATTAGTTCCTTAAGAAACTTGAATTCGGAGAGTTAAGGCCCCAAAATCACCAAACCGCGTCGGTTGAGCACGAAACTTGGCACACACGACCTCCTGGGCACGAGAGAGTTGTGGGAGAAGACGGGGCTCGAATCGGGTTCCCGGTTTGGGAGTTAGAGCCGGATTTCACTTTAGGCAAATTAGTTCCTTAAGAAACTTGAATTGGAGGAGTTAAGGCCCCAAAATCACCAAACCGCGTCGGTTGAGCACGAAACTTGGCACACACGACCTCCTAGGCACGAGAGACTTGTGGGAGAAGACGGGGCTCGAATCGGGTTCCCGGTTTGGGAGTTAGAGTTGGATTTCACTTTAGGCAAATTAGTTCCTTAAGAAACTTGAATTTGAGGAGTTAAGGCCCCAAAATCACCAAACCGCGTCGGTTGAGCACGAAACTTGGCACACACGACCTCCTAGGCACGAGAGACTAGTGGGAGAAGACGGGGCTCGAATTGGGTTCCCGGTTTGGGAGCTAGAGCCGGATTTCACTTTAGGCAAATTAGTTCTTTAAGAAACTTGAATTCGGAGAGTTAAGGTCCCAAAATCACCAAACGACGTCGGTTGAGCACGAAATTTGGCACACACGACCCCCTAGGCACGAGAGACTTGTGGGAGAAGACGGGGCTCGAATTGGGTTCCCGGTTTGGGAGTTAGAGCCGGATTTAAGTTTAGGTAAATTAGTTCCTTAAGAAACTTGAATTCGAGGAGTTAAGGCCCCAAATTCACCAAACCGCGTCGGTTGAGCACGAAACTTGGCACACACGACCTCCTAGGCACGAGAGATTTGTGGGAGAAGACGGGGCTTGAATTGGGTTCCTGGTTTGGGAGTTAGAGTCGGATTTCGGTCTAGTCAAAATTATTTACTAACTATCTTTCTAATTATATACTACTCAATTTTTTTTATATTTTTCTGTAATTAAAATATTAACACCATTATATGGTTATTAATTATTTTTATCTTGTTTTTTTCAGATATTTCCTGAGTAGCAGTTTGCTTCTTGTGGAATGCGGGCGTATAAAGATTATGTCCAACTTTTGTTTTTGTAATCCACGCAAGAATCAAGACGAAAACTTTTGGTTTTGATTTTTATTTTGATTTTGATTTATGTTATTTAAATTTGTGAACAACATTATGTATGTATTATGCGACATTATGTAATGGCATAATTTTTATTGTTTTAAATTTTTATTTATGTAATATTATGAATGGAACAACATTATGAATTTTCATTGTTTGTCAACTTTTGTTTATGTATGTATTTATATTATTATGTAATTTTTGGATTTTTTTGTAATTATTTTTCATTTAATACAGGTTTTTTTAAATTTTTTAATAATTTCGAAACAGGTTTTTTTTTTTTTTTTTGAGACGGCAAAACAGCCGTCACAAAAACACATGTTAGTGGCTTTTGCGATGGCACCGTACTGTCGCAAAAGCTTTGGAAACACCTGAAAAACATACCTTTAGCGACGGCTCATCATGCCGTCGCTAATAGTTATTTGCCGTAGCACACTTTTAGCGACGGTGCTCTGCTGTCTCAAAAAACCAATTTTAGCGACGGAAAAACTTTACCGTCGCAAAAACTTAGATTTTTTTCACTTATTGGCGACAGGAAACTACCGTCGCAAAAAAGGGAACCTCCCGTCGCAAAAACCATTGGCGACGGCACATACCGTCACTAAAGACCTTTTGCAACCCCTTTTGTCGCGACCCCCTCCTGCCGTCACAAAAAATCAATTTACCGTCGCAAAAGGTATTAGCGACGGCGTGCGGAGCATTTGCGACGGCGTTTTGCCGTCGCAAAAAACTGTTTTTTTTGTAGTGTATGATTTTATTTTTTTTAAATTTATAATTAAAAATTATATTTTAATAAAATAAAGAAAAAATAGGAAGTTTGTTAATAGAATAGAGAAAGAATAGGGAGTCTGTTGGGGAAAGTAATTGAAAAAGTAAATCCTAAAATAGAGAATAAATTTTTTAATAATATTTTAAGATAAAATTTAAGTAAACTGGTGGGGATGCTCTAAGAAACTTCATACGTTAATGGTGTTTAGTAGCTTGAATCAATTGTTGCACGTCTTATTGCTGGAGCGAAAGGGAAAGGGGTGAGAGAACCAGCGGGAAGCTACTGATGTTGCTTCTTTCTTTCAAATTTATTTTTTTGGGAGAAGGGCAAAACGATGTCATTTTGGGACACTATAGGAAAACACTACAGTGGATCTTGACTCGAATTATTTATTTTATACCATTAGCTTCAAATAAAGATTAAATAATAATAATAATAATAAAATAACACACCAGCTTTAAAAATGAACGGACCATTGAATTCTACGTATCTCCAACTAGAGAGAATTTGGCCCTTCTCATTTCCATCTTTGATTTATTGTTCATTTGGAAATAAAACATAAGTGTAAATTGAATTATTAATGCTAGGACATCTTCTAACTCTTGATTTAAATTTATATAAATTTAAATTAAGATAAAATTTACTCAAAAACTTTTATGTCAAATTTAATTTATTTTATCCATTTTTTTATCCAAATCAAGAGAGACTCAAACACTTACTCAATATTGTAAAATTATAAATTTACAACCCTACCACTACTTCATCTTTTACTTAAATTTATGTTTAAATTTAAATTTATCTATTGGAGTGATTTAAATAAAATTTTGAGTAAAGACTCGTCTGACTATTCTTTCAGAAAAAATTTCAGATTTTTGTAATTAAGATTTACCAAAAAAAAAAAAAAAAAAAAACGTCTAATAAGCTTTCATGGAATTTTTTGGGGTATCCTAAATAAGTGCACTTTTTATCTTTTTGGACTAAAAAGTTGAGGAAAAAAATATGGATGTTTGGCCCCGTTTGTTTTCAGAGGTAGAATGGAGGGGATTCATAGTGAGGGGATTAATAGTGAGGGGATTGATAGTGAGAGGATTAAGTAAAATTGTGTTTGTTTTGATGATAGTTATTGGTGTAGGAATTGTTAAATTATTTTTATATAAAATAATGAAACAAATAAAAAAATATAAAAAATTAAACATTAATATTTTAAAAAAAATTCCCAATATATAAAAAATAAAAAAAATTCTAATCCCCTCACTATTTTTCTAATACTATCTCTACCTCCTCCATACTAATTCCCCTTCCAAGGCCTTTACTAATACCAAGGGATTAGGAGTCCCCTCCTCATCTCTCAAACAAACACCCCACATAGTAGTCTCACCTCACTATCAATCCCAATCCCCTCCCTATAACCCCAAATAAACGGGGCCTTTGGGTTAACTTTTTAACTTTTTATGAAAAAATGTGTATTAAAAAATTGTATAAAAAAGTGTGTAGGAGAAGATTAGAGATGTGTCCATTTTTATGAAAAATATATGGTATCCTAAATTATTAATGCTAGGACATCTTCTAACTCTTGATTTAAATTTATATAAATTTAAATTAAGATAAAATTTACTCAAAAACTTTTATGTCAAATTTAATTTATTTTAGCCATTTTTTAATCCAAATGAAGAGAGACTCAAATACTTACTCAATATTGTAAAATTATAAATTTACAACCCTACCACTACTTCATCTTTTACTTAAATTTATGTTTAAATTTAAATTTATCTATTGGAGTGATTTAAATAAAATTTTGAGGAAAGACTCGCCTGACTATTCTTTCAGAAAAAATTTCAGATTTTTGTAATTAAGATTCACCCAAAAAAAAAAAAAAAACGTCTAATGAGCTTTCATGGGGTTGTTTGGAGTGTCCTAAATAAGTGTATTTTTTATCTTTTTGAATTAAAAAATTGAGAAAAAAAATATAGATGTTTGGATTAACTTTTTAATTTTTTATGAAAAAATGTGTATTAAAAAATTATATAAAGAAATGTGTAGGAGAAGATTAAAGATGTGTGTTGTATAGCCGTACAATCTGTTGAGCCGAATTGGTAGTAAGAAATTATTGGCTACTTTTCGGGCATTGCACTGGACGGTTTTGTTCGGTCCGTGGGGGCCATAACGGGTCCCATTTTGATAATCTGAACCGTTCAATATGTAGAACTCGTCGAGTACTATATGCCTATAAAAAATCACGTTGATCGGATATTGATAGCTATCTGATTAGATTTGTTTTTTTTTTTCAATCGTTAATTATAATACCATCCATTTTTTTATACAAAACTGATTTGATTATGTAGTTATCGATATCCGATCAATGTGATTTTTTACAAACATATAGTACTCGACGAGTTCTACACATTGAATGGTTCAGATTATCAAAACGGGACCCGTGATGGGCCTCCACAGCCGAATAGCAGTGTGTGAAAATTGCACCCAAACTGTGCAATTTTGTTCGGCCACACGCAACACAGAGCTGAACAACAATGATTGCTGAGTTGTACTTTTGTGTGAAAAATTAATTTTTTAATTTTTTTTTAGTGAATGATAATAATTTTTTAACTTTTTAAGTAATTTTTTGACTTTTTAAGAGATGCCAAACCTGACTTAAATTGCAAATTTGACACGAACGAAGAATTCAACAAATCAACATGTACAAACCCATAATTTCGAAGAACTTGATTATCTGCAAAATTCAAAGCCTTCTCCATCACCTTCCAATAATCCTCCGCCGCGTACAATGGATTGTGATGTCCATTACACGGTTGACACCCAATGAAATGTGTGATACACGGTCACTTCCAGCCAGTCTTCCTCTCATCATGAGTCCCTTTATGTTAGGTTTGGTTTATGGATTTAAGAAAAGATTTAAAAAAAGAAAGAAAAAAAGTGTAGGAAATTATATAAAATGTAAGTATGTTTTATTTATATTTTATTTATCATTTTACTTTCTCTTTTCAAATCTTTTCTCAAATCCTCTAACTAAATACAATGTTAAGATATTTCTCCATCATCTCCGCATATCTCTGCCTCACTTTCTCTTCCCTCCACTGCCACATACCTCACCGGTATTTTTAAGTTCTGTCCATTTTATCCAACTAATACCAAAGAAATATAACGTTGTGTTTGGTTGAATTTTTTTAAAAGAGATTTAAAAAAAACAAAGTGAAATTATATAAAATATAAATATATTTTATTCATATTTTACCTACTAATTTTTTAAAAAAAAAATCTCTTCTCAAATAAAACAAAGCGTAAGCATACTCTGTGCAAAATTTGTCTCCTCATTTATCCTTTTCAGTCAACATCAGATACACGAGGGCCGACTGTTCGTTGAGTCCTGGGACCACCTTGTCATTGAGCATTGGTCGTACTTGTGTTTTCAGATTTTCATGGTTCGGATTCAAAGGACTCGTGCTGGCCCATTTTTCGATAAAATTCATTGACCGCTGACAATTTCTGATAAGAAATATCCCGGTGTTCAAACCCAACTAGCTTTTCTTCTTGTAGAGCAACTCATCTTCAGGGCAGGCCTTGAGATTTGTGGGACCTAAGGCGAACTATGAAAATGAGGCCTCTCTAATATTTTTTTTTTTTAATAAAAAATTTATGCATAAAATGATAAGTATCCACAAATTTTTATTTAAGTATACTTGCACATATAATCATTAAAATTATAAATTAAAATTTACTTTCATATATTAAGATAGGAAGAAATCAGTACAATGACTAAAAAATATTAAAAATTGGTTTTGTTGCTTTATAGTGTAGAAGAAAAATGCCTATCTTTGTCATCTAGGGGAAAATTCACACCATTACCTTTTATAGGACCTCTTTCAACTAATAAATCTTTTAAATTTTGATCAATCTTGTCCCAATTGCTAAGATTATAAATGTTTAAAGGTCCACATTCAACATTGACATTTTCATTTTCACTAGATTCTACATTCTCCAAATATTCATTCTTATTCTCATTCTCATTCATATGTTCACTAGGTTGTTCAATCACCAAATCATCATTCTCATTATTATTCACACAATGAGTAGGTTCTTCAATTACCAAATTTTCATCATCATTGTCATTTGAACTCGAAATATCTACTTGTTTCTTGGTACCAAAATATTTATCAAGGGCCCCCGATTGAGATTGAATTAATTGTTCTACTTTCATCCTTTTCTTTCTTATTTCATTTCCAGAACTATACTTCCTAGGAAACATAGCTATAACCACAAACACTTCACTTCAATCCACAAATCACAAACACTTCAATCCACAAATCACAATCCACTGATCGGATAGCAAATAAATTATAAAAAAATAATTTAATGAACCAAAATTAGGGCAAAAAAATTAGAAAAATATTATTCAATTAAAACTGATAAATACCTAGGTAAAAAAATTAGGGAAAAATTATTTATTCCACTAAAATCTAATGGATAAAGAAGGTAAAAAAAAAAATTAGGGCAAATTTATTATTCCACTAAGTGATAGAAAAAGAATGTAGAAAAAAAATTAAGGCAACTTTAATTAATGAAATCTGATACTGAGAGTGATAGAGAGGACTTACCATGAGAGAGTGTGTGTATGAGAGAGGTGAGTCACCAGAGGAGTGTGTGAAAGAGAAAGAGTGAGTCGGTCACAATGTTGTGCGCAGTGCTCTGCGTTTGCCTTTAACTTGGTACATACTTCCGTCTTCATTTCTTCACTTCATGAAAGAGAGAGACATTGAAAGCAGAAGTAGTGCACTGAAGTGAACAATATTGTATATTGTATGTATGGCTTGGGTTGGGCCCAAACATTTTATACTAAGACCCCTTTAATATTAATGAATGCTATCATTTTATTTTCTTTATTTATGAATTCGTACATTTTGACAACATTAATTATGAAAATCATACAAATACACCTTTTTAGAAGTGATCTAAAAAGTGTTTGCAGGTGTGAAAGTGATATATTTTTATAATTGTAAGGGTTAATATGTATGCATTCATAGATAATGAAGGTAAAGTGACATTTAATAATAGTTGAGGGTTTTTAATATGAGTAAGTCTATATGTACAGAAACTAAATACAGAATGAGAATTGTGTCTCATTCTGTATTTGATTTTTATATTCCTAGCATTGCTGTTTTATTAGCTCCTGGTATGAGAAAGTCTATATGTATAACTAACCATTGATTATTATTAGCTCCTAGCTTTTTTTTGATTGTTGTAAAAATTCAAGAATTGGGCAAAATAATGTTTAAAAAGTATTTATTTATCTCGACTTGATTTTTGCAATATTTAAACACCTTGTCTCAATCTCCTGTAGCAAATAGTGTTGACTCAACGATCATTTAAGAAATTGTGTAGATTCACGTTTAATTATTCTTTAATCTCAAACTAATATTTGATTATGAGACAATGCAGTGTTGATTATAAAGTAGTTTTGATTATGATCTAAAGTGATTTTAGGGGTGTTTTGGAAAGATGATTAAGGCTTCGTTTGGGAAGAAGGGCTAGATTGGGTTTAGGCCTATTTTATCTACAAAAAGACAAAATAGGCTTTTTAACCTAATAAGATAAAACATCATATCCAATCTATAATCATTATATTATTTCTCTCACAAAAAGTCAAAAAAACTAAAAAGTTATTCTCAAACAAAACTTTTTAATCCCATGCTAAAATAGCAAAAAAGCCAACCTACTCCCCAAACGAATTTTAAAAGTTGATTTTTGACTTTTAACCAAGCTTTTGGCTTTTTAAAAGAAGTGATTTGAGAAGTTAGTAAAAAACTGCTTTTAATTTTTTTAATCAATATTATTTGTTTATGATATCATATCATAATAAAATGACTAAACTACCCCCACCCAATGTAAAAAATTTATATTTTCATCCATATAAATATAAAAACACATAAAGAATATAATTATAATTTTTTATGTAATTTTTTTAAACTTACCAAATGATTCCGTACAAAAAAAACTAACTTTTTTAACAAACAAACTACAAACGTAACTTTTTATCAGGTTGCAACGAGCACTATAAACCAAATTATAACCAGCTGCCCAAAAAGACAGTCAAAAGACACCTTTTTGTGAGATCATTTTGTAGAGAATAGAGGAACTGTGTAGAAGATAAAATGTGTCAAACCATTTTTCTTCATTTAATTATCAAAAGAAGAAAGCTTGATCCTACCTGCCATATATATGTATGTTTGGGATTGGATTCTCTCCTGTCCACACATATGGATTAGATAGATATTGTTTTGGTCCATAGGGCTACTATAGTTATTATTTTAATGATTTGAATTATTTATTTTTTTAAATTTTTTGTGTATATCATTCACACAAAAAATTAAGTGAATTTAATAATTATAGCATATTTATTTCATTATGGTTGTCTTGAAAAAAAAAAAATCAATTTTTTAAATATAAATAATTTGAATCATCAAAATAGAATGTATCATATATATATACTAGCGTATACCCGTGTCTAAAGACACGGTGTAAATAATGTTGGGATTAAAATATAATTTTAATCCCAACACTATTTAATAATTTATCAATTATCCCGAAAAGAAAACGTACAGAAAACGAAGTCTACTTTCAAAGCAAGAGAGAGAAAGAGGTGTGTGTAAATGTTTTTTTTTTTTACTTTCCCACAGAAAGACATGTCAACACCGGGTATTGCTAGTTCACCAGCCGTCATTGACCCGACGGCTAACCTTGCTAAACCCATTGTTTCGTTTGGAAAGTTGAATTGATTTTAAAGTTTTTTTTTTAATTATTTTAGTATAGATTAAAAAGTTTGTTTGAGTTTTTTTTTAATTTTTATGAGAAAAAAATTATGATTTAAATATGATAATTTATTTTATTAATTTTATTAATTTATTTTATTTTTTTATGACTCTTTTAATCCCAAAAAAAAAAAAAAATCAACCCAACCCAACCCAACCCAATTATCAAAAAATCAACCCACCAAAACCGCCACCTCCTCTCTCTTTTAGTATAGATTAAAAAGTTTGTTTGAGGTGTTTTCTTTAATTTTTATGAGAAAAAAAAAGTTATGGTTTAAATATGATATTTTATTTTATTAATTTTTTAGTTTATTTTATTTTTTATGACTAATTTAATCAAAAAAAATAAAAATAAAAAAATAACCCAACCCAATGATCAAAAAATCAACCCACCAATACGACCACCTCCTCTCTCTCTCTCACTACCACCATCCTATGTACGTATATACATAAATTATGTATGTATATAATCTATATAATAGAGGAAGAGCAGAGAGATGAAGGAAGGACCTTCCTAGAGATGTTCAACCAAAACTAAAATAAAATAACAGATTTCAAAAAACAAAAAACAAAATTGAAAACAATAATAATAATAACAAACAACTAATAATAATATCTCACGGTTGTGATTTATATATTCATTTGTTGTGCCTCTGATGACGATGATGAAGAAGTTAATCTTGGAACCCAATTTTGTCTCAAATTGCTTTTCTACTCAGATCCCTTCCATTTAGAGTCCTCATTATCCCTTCATGCACTGGAACAATGCTCTTATCGCTCTCTCTCCACCGATTCTCTTTATAGTCCTCCTTCAGTATCTTTGACCAGTCCGGTATGTTCACAGGCATCGACGCCGCGGCTCCGGCCTCTCATCGCTTTGCCGTTGGCTTCTTCGAGACTTGAGAACTCAACACCTGTTTATGCAACTCCAGCAAAGACGAACGGGCAGAGCTTCAAACGTCCAATTCGTCCTGCTCGAACGTGGACTCAAAAACGATCCAAGAGGCTATGTCACTGGAGAGGAGAGGAGAGAATCCAACAACAAAAACATTTCAATAACAGATGAGAGAGCATAAAAAAAAAAAACAACAGAGAGAGGGAGGAGAACTGAAATTACCTTGCGAAGGAAACAACCGAGGGTGGGAGAGAGGGAGGAGGAAAGAAAAAGAGGGAATGTGGAGGCAAATGGTTTTGGTGGTTTGTTCAAGAAGAGCATAGAGAATGGATAAGAGACGTGACTCATGAGAACAGAGAGGGAGAGAGATAAACGAGGGAATGAGGAGGAGACGTGGATAAGTAGGAAGTTTAGGGAAAGAAATGTTTGGGCGGGAAAAAAAATTATCTCAATCGTTGGATATTAATTAGGATTGATCTAGACCATTCAAACGAAATGTATCTCTGATACATTTTCTATATTTTCAAAAATCGTTCTGCTTTATTATATAGATATATATATTGATGTGTTGGGCATGTAAACAATAATATTAAGTTGACTTTTTATTTTTTTTGTATTTTATTTCCCTAGACAGATGGGATTTATATCAAATTTTCTCTTGATCACTATGTAATGCAAGAGTTCATTCAAATAAATCATTTCCAATTAATTAAAAAGACGATGACTTTGTACCGACATTTGGGTGACTTTTAAGTCTGAATTTATATTTTGTCAAGTAAGCTAAAAATAATTTGGATAAATTATAAATACATCTTTTAAGATTTGTTTAAAATACGAATTGTTTCCTGTAATTTAGAAAATTATAAATACCTCATTGTCAGAATTTTTTATTTAACAAAATTAATTGAAAAAGTAAAATTTCTAACTGTTCACCTATATAATAAAATTATATGAATTATTAATTGAAATAAAATTTTAATATTATTAAAAACTGTTAATTAATTTGATAATTTATTAATAAAATGATCTATTTGTTATGAAATTAGAAACTTTAGGGGACATAATGTAATTTCTAGAATCACAGAGAGTAATTTGTAATTTAAGTAAATCTCAGGGGGTGTGTTTGTAATTTACTCAAATAATTTTTAGTTGTTAATTGTTGAAAAGAAATGGACAAAAAGAGGTTCACCATATTCCCAACACTGCCAACAAGTTTTTAGTCATTAACCAAATTAAAAGGAGGTTCACAATTTTTTCCCTCCCAAATCTATGAGCTTACTTTGATGTATTTCACAATGAAAAATTGGATATCAAAGCGGCTGGAGGATTTTTGAACACATCAGAGTCTTGTCCAAGGCCAAGTTTTTTTACGGCAGCTTTCCAACCGTGCTGGAAAAAAATGTCCTTTGTCCCTTCGACCTGCCGTTCATATGTCCTTTCACTCTCGGTGTAGCCGCGATCTTCAGTGTCGTCGACTTGTTTATCCAGCTTGGCTTTATGGACATCTTGGAGCTTGCGCAGCTCGGCTATGTATCTGGCCTTGGTCGCCTGCAGAGCTCTCTGTTTGTCCTTATCCGCCCTTGCCAACCGTTCAGTAAGCTGGTCGCGCTCGGCCACTGCCACCTCCTGAGCAGCCTTCAGTTTTTCTAGCTCGACAGTTTTGGCCTTATTGTCAACAATAGCCTCCCGTACACTCTGCCGCATTGAGATCATGTGCTCGTGCGCAAGGTAATTTTTCTGTGTGGCCTGCAGCAAAGAAGAAGTCAACACATTGAAACCGAGCAATAACTTCTAATAAAAAGATGCATCTACTTACCAGAACAATCGATTTTGTAACCGACCTAAGGACCTTCAGGTCGGAGAGTTCTTCATGCCGCTTTATGTCTGCTGGAAGGAGCAGACCCTTGGTCATATTGAAACCAAGGGAGTAATCCTTGTCAGCATAAACTGAATCAGCCATGGTCAATACTCGGCCTTTGTGTCTTAGCTCGGGTGACCAGACTGGAGAGGTAGTGGAGCGAGTGGTCTGCTCGGCCAGGGGATGTTCAATTTGCTCCCTTGATCGGTAGACGACAGCTCGGTTGACTCTTCATCGACCAAAACCTACTCAGCCCCAGTTCTCCTAGGTCTCTTCTTCAACAGGCCAGCACCTTGTTCGCTGGCCAGAGCCAGTATTGGGCTTGATTGTTGTGCAGCTTGTTAGGAGGACTGGCCTCCTACTGTTTTAGCTGGCTGAGAATCATTCAGCTCCCCAGTGATCATGGACTTGATGGCTCGGATCTTCGCTATTTCTTGTTTAGTGGTTAAAGAAACAAGTTTGATCGGCGGAAGTGTTGGATTTGGCTCTGGAGAGGGGGTACGAAGAAAATCGGTGACCCTGCTTTTGTGCGGTGCAGTATGCTGGTAGCTCAGTTTGTATATGAGCAGTTTCTGGGGTTCTTGTTCCTCGGCTGGATGACGCAAAACAACTTTGATGGCCTCTTGGTTAGCTCGAGAATAATCCTTTGCCAAAAGCTTGTAATCTGTAAAAAGAAAGCAAGCGTTAGATTGGCAAAACCAAATTAAATATGAAAAATTTAACCGATCTATTCTACTCACCAGCTGTCCCGAAATTCTTTCGTATGTACCAGCCCGATATAAGTGTTTCGGTGTCTTCATAATTTCCAGACACCCACAGAAAGTCATCATCATTCACCTCCTTGTCTGGGTTGCCCTCTACAAGTTTTACTCGCCCCTTTGTTACTTTCAGGTAATAGTAGAAACCGCCTTTATTTTTACTAAGTATGTATTGGTGGAATATCTTGGCAAGATCGAGGTTCAAATTGAGGATCTGGTTCAGCGCGGCCACGCCGTTTATTATCTTGTATGTGTTATTGAACACTTGGGTTGGACATAGCCTAGTGTCACGGCCTTGGATTTTCCAAGCCAACCGTGTAGCCTTAGATGCTTATCAACCCGCTTGGTTGCACCTAAGTCAGCCTTCTCTACTCGACCACACTAACTAAAACACAAAGTTTAGGTGGAAGAATGTATTAACTATACAAGTATAGTTGTGTACAAAGCTTTACAAGGCTCTCACCCTCACAAGTGTTTTACTCTTAGAGCACTCTTGGATCTCCTCTCTTCTTCTGTTCTACCTGTACAAATGAGACCCCTCCCTTTATATAGCTATCCCCCCTCCTCAATGGATGGCTAGGATCATTTTGATCCAAGGGCTACAAGCGTTCCCCTAGAACCCTCCATAGAAATATCTAGGACAACTACCCTTCTACTACCTTTCAGAACCCTCCATGATATTCTAGGATGTTCCAGACCCATCCAGTCTCATCTGGACCCTCCAAGGTTTTTCCTCCATATTTCGGAATCTTCTAGGCCACTCCGAACCCTTCCATTAGGTTCTAGAGCCTTCCAGCATACTCTAGCTTGTTCTCACACCTTCCAGAACCTTCCAACGCCTTTGGCACACCTCAAACGCTGCTCTTTGTGTCACAGAAATTCTCGGGGCGTGACACTAGTCTGCCTCAAAAATTCACAGACCAAGGGTTGGACCGGAAAGCGCAGGCCGCCTTCCATAATGGACACGACCGTGAAGGGGCAGGCATCCAATTTGCCCCAAGAAGTGTCTTCTTTCTTGGCTAGCTCAAGGTAGACATCGTCTGGGATGTTGTATTCTCTATGGAACTCAGCCATTGCCTCAGACGAACTAACCATAAACCGGTACTTCCTCATCTATCCCGGTTTTATTTTCTATAGTAAATTTGATAGTAGCTCAATCAAAATTGAGCGGCTCAGGTTATTATTTACTCGGTCTTTGAGCCTCACCTATGTGATGTTGATGTATTCCTGGTTGGTCCTAGTTCTGCATTATTAAAAATAAATGCAAGTGTTAGCACGAGAATGAGTGCGCTGCTCTCAAATATGCCTAGCTCGGCAAAAGTTCTAATGCGTTCTCAATCTTGACTCGGTTTGGGTTTTAGATCGGTTGTGAAACCTAACATGTTAGGTCGGTTTTGGGCTCTATCCTAACTACTTGGCGCTTATTTTGACTAGATGATCCCTACAAGTTTCCAGCACGGTTGCTGTAGCTTGGAAGGACCACAAACCATTTTCAGCTCGGCTCAATCCTATTTGTGGATCTAAAATTGGGATTTAGCTCGGTTTTGTCCAAAAATCGATCAGTTCATCCTAAACTCAAGGCTATATACTGAGATTAAGGGGAATAAGGGGCACGGGGACCTCATTTATGTTTTTGGTTTCGGTTTTACTTAGGTTCTACGAATATCTATTAATCTTACCCCATGAGAGGGGCATCGACAGTATACTAACAGTCCCAAATGAAGAACACGAAGAACAGTAATGTAAAGAAGAAAGGGACCAGGAAAACTCCCAGATTCAGGAGCCAAATCGAGGTTCAATCGACCTCGTCCTTTGCTGCAATGACCTAGACAATGGAAAACGCTGGGAACGACGTCGACAGGAGCAACGACAGGGACGGCGGTGATGGCAGAAGCTCAAGGGTTTAGGGTTTTGGACAGGAAAGAAGATGAATAGTGATTGTCTTCTAGCTCATATATATTGAGGGAAAACAAAGGGGCAGCAAACCTTTTAATTTTCGACATAAGGATGACAACTATAGGGTTGCACAGAGTGAATGGAAGAACGCTACGTGGCATGGAGGTGACAGACTGTCAGTACGAATGATGGGTTATTAGTGCGACTGATTGATGATGACAAACTATTGGTACAAGTCTCGACGACCGACCAAAATGGATGGTTCTGTTGGAAATGGTAATCCCAATTACGCTCAGCTCGGATGAGATTAAGGGGCAATTGAGAGGGAGATTTGTGTTGAATAGTGGGCCGAACTACGCTAGCACGGATTTTGGTGTTGGGTCGTGTAAGTTGAGCTTGGGCGCATTGTGGGGTCGAGTTAGGTCCGCACTGGATATGGTGGCATGCATATGCTTAGCCGAGCTAGGATCACGCAGAACATGATATTTGATTAGGTCCTCACAGATGCGTTGAGCCGAGCTATGGATGGTTTGGACTGCAGATGTGGGGACTGAGATGGCCTATGAGATCGCTGTGTGAGGCCGAGATGCCGAACGGTGTGCCGCGCATCCAGTCGGTTCTGATGGACTGGTTTGGTTTTGCTCGGCAGTAGCTGTCCAACGTAATGTTTATGTTTCACCAAGTAATAGCTCGATTTAATATTCCACGTGGACTAATGATGAGAAGAAGGGAATTCACTCCTGGTATGCGTCAATATCGTTTGGCGGTGCGACAAACACTATTTGGAGGTTTTGGTCTTTACACATGTAAGAAATGTAGAAGGGAGCATAGCCGCCTGTCTAGAGAAGGACATCAGAGGTAATGCGCCCACAATCTCTGAGGCTGCATGGCCAGCCTTGAAAAAGAAGAGCATACAGACGTTGGTGGTAAACAATCTTTAACTCTCTCTCTTTCTACAGTGCTCTGCTGTCTCTCTTCTCCCAGAAAGTTAACTTGACTGTTGGAGAGGTTTTCCGGCAAACCCACCCGCTGGGTAGCTCACCTTCGTTATGTTTACAGTGCGACGGAGTTTCAATAGAATGAGACGAGCTTGATAGTAAAGAGGTACGGAGCGAGGCAAATATTTCTCCCCCATACATTTCCCTACCATATTCACCATTTTGAGCTTCAAATTAATGGACTTGTGGAAGGAAACTTCACTCCCACCATGTGGAAGGAACACAAAAGCAAGATTATATATTTCACAGTTTAGTTGGCTATAAAAAATTTATTTATCAGTACGTATCAAAACATAACTGGTACTATTTATCTGTTGTAGTAAATAACGAGTTGGTTTGGAATGTCCTAAAAAAGTACACTTTTTGACTTATTGGTGGGTTTGGGTTGGATTTGGGTTGAGTTTGATGTGATATGTTAGAGAGGTGATGTGATTTAAATAAGATGATGTGACTTAAATAAGATAGTGTCTTTTTGACTTTTTGACTTATTTAGTACATGCCAAACTAGCCCTTAGTATGATGATTGCTTTTTTTATTTTTTTTATTACTTGGGAACATTTTGAATAGGATTCTCTGCAACAATATACTTACAATAGATTACAAGAATGTTTGTGTTTAAACCATCTCCATTGATTATGTTTTGACTTAAACTATCATTGTAAGATTATTGTAAAGAATTTGATCCTATTATATTAGCTCTTAGAAGTGACGCTAATAATGACCCAAAGAGAAGTACTAAATATAGAAAATGAGGGCAAAAAAAAATATGCAATGCCTCAGTGTACAATTTGATATTTTGTATAACCGATATATTATTATCTTACAAATAATTGTCAAAAAAATTATTTAATGGCTCTGTTTGGTAGAGTTTTTGAAATTTAATTCTACCCATTAGTTTGAGTGTGTTATTTGGTTATAATTTTAGAAACAGTTGTGATTTGTGGCACTAAATTTCCTGACACTAATGGCACTAATTTCTATATCAGGTAAAAAAAAAAAAAAAAAAAAACAAAGTTACCAAAACAGGAAATTAGTGCCATTAGTGTCAGGAAATTTAGTGCCACAAATCATTTTTCTTTTAGAAAATTAATTTCACACCCACTTTTCAAAACATCTACTTTTTAATATCATATGTCACATTACTCAATTCAAATTCTTTTCAAAACATATAATCAAACAAATTTTCTACACTCAAATCATAATTCCAAAACTCATAAACTCAAAAAACAATTATATTCTTAAATCATAATTCTAAAATCCTACGAAGCACAAACTTAATTTTTATAACGTCACTCAGATTTGTAATGATCTATCCCTCATGAAGGGAAATCAAATGGCAAAGGCGACACAGAGGAAGAATCCAGCAAGTTCGGATGCGCAAAACCAAAATTACGAAGTACTTGATTATCCGCAAAATTTAATGCCGTCTCTATTCCTTTCCAGCAAGAATCACCGGCGTACATAGGGTTGTGGTTGCCACTACACGGCTGACACCCAGTGAAGTGCGTGATAAACGGCCGCCTCCCACTACCCTTCCCGTATCCATTGATCTTGAGATGATCTTCTCTCATCTCTCCATAACTCTCTCTCACCTTCTCAGCGTGTCTCCTCCTTAACCCATGCACTTTCTTTTCTAATTCTATGTACTTATTGGTGACCTTATCAAATGTTCCCACTATGCTCTCCCAGTA
The DNA here is from genome assembly GCA_036172215.1 of Camellia granthamiana. Lineage (NCBI taxonomy): Eukaryota > Viridiplantae > Streptophyta > Magnoliopsida > Ericales > Theaceae > Camellia > Camellia granthamiana. The sequence goes on along the minus strand of CM069903.1, from coordinate 34,897,352 downwards.
CCCTTGAAAGCAATATTCATTCTCAATGTAAATCTTGTTCGCCCACTTATCCTTCTTTTTCAAGATCAAGTAAATTAGAGCCGATTGATCATCCGACTCAGGATACGTCTTATCCTTCAGCGTTGATTTTAAAATTTGGCCCCACTTTTTGTGGTTTGGCGTTTGTGGGCCCATACTAGCCCATGCTTCCATAAAGTCCATGGACCACTGGCAATTTCGGATCAAAAACACCCCAGCATTAACCCCAATCCAACTCCGGTACTTGTAAATCAAGTCGGGCCACCCGTCCACCACAACGTTGTGGGCTTTGTACCTCTCCAACGGCAGCTTAAAGTCCATGTCAGTGATCACCGCATCCGAATCGACCCACCAAATCCATTCAACCTCCGGGTGGGCCAACATTGTGGCCCGGACAATGGGTATTTTGGCCCAATACGAGGGCATTTTCGGGTGCATGAAGGCGTTGTTATAGAAGACATCGTAGCCGTGGATTCGGCAGTAGTCAACCTTGTTTTTGAAGAACCTAAGCAAGAAATGATCACCAATCGGGTTCTTACAATTGGACGGCTGTGATCCCGTCAAGAGGAGAACCCGTTCCCCTGCTCCGGTGGCAAACGAGGGATGATGCTTCAGCCACTCCTGTCTCTTCTCGTCCCAATTCTCCATTGGTGTGTCGATGGAATAGCTCAGTTTCGGATCATCGTAGAACGTTGCGTCAATCGGGTCGTGACATGTGTTATCAGCCTCTGATTTAGAGCCGATTAATGCACTCGGAGTGGAGAATTTAGGCCATGGCTTAGTATAGAATGAGCAGAGAGCTAAAACCATGAAAAGAGCAACCAACATTGTTGCTCGGAAAAATATAGAAAACTTGTCTCTGATAAACAGCTGTGATTTAATCTGAATTGTGGTTTTGGACATGGTTGCTAGATATCTGCAACTGTGAATTCTGAATGGTGACGATTTGAGGGGGGAATTATAATTTATATATCGAAGTTGAAGATTTCAAGCAATCATTTTAACAAGATGATAAGACTTGGCCTCTAATACTAATAATACATAGCACACGTCCACAAGAATAATCTTTCTTAGGAAAATTTGAGTAAATGCTGGGATGGACAAGGAGGGCGGCTGAGGTGACCGCCCCAAGTTGTGGAAAACAACCTTGAGGCTCCGTTTGATTTACTTTTTAAAATGAGTTTTGACTTATATTTTGAACGGTAATGATACATACCACTAAAAGTGGTGCTCTAAAGCACCACTAATGAGTTGACAAGCACTTAAAAATAAAAAAAAATAAAAAAAACAAGACACAAACAGTGGACGGGGCCCACTGTCACATCACTAGTGGTGCTTTTAGAGCACTATTTTTAGTGGTCTCAAGTATTATTATATTTTGAAAGATAAGTTATTTAAAAAAAAAAAATTAAAAATTAAAATTTTATTTGATTATAAATTTCAAAAATAATTTTGAGATGATTTATAGTTTTTTAAAATTTTTTATCAGTGTGAAAGAAAATTTTATTGATTGATGTGTAGAAGGGGAGAGAGAAAATTGAATTTTGAGTTGTGTATTAAAAGTTCGTTAACCAAACAAACTTTTTTATTTTTTGATCCAAACCATGTTTTAAAAATTAAATCAAACAATACCTAAATATTTCTATTAACAATACGTCTCAGTTTATTCAAATATTTACCAACTCTCCACGTGACAACCTATCTCAAAGTGGAAGCTTTTAAAGGGAAAAAATAACATTCTAAGCCTCCGTTTGGCAAGTGGGCTGGCTCTTTGGCTATATGAGCCTGGGCTCAAAAGCTTGGTTTGGGAAGGGCTCTTGGCTTTTTGGCTTTTTTGACTTTTTTTGTGAGAGAAGAGTGTAATGATTATGGGGTTGGATGTGATGTTTTGTCTGTTGTGGCTCATGAGCCTATTTTGTCTTTTGTGACTCATGAGCCCAATGAGCCCTTGCCAAACGGACGCTAATTAATTAGGTTATCATTGGTTGATAAATTTTTTAATAGATTGTAGAGGTTACCTATACTTATTGTTCTACGAATACGATCTAATATAGAGTGGAGTTGTGTATTTAACTCTAAAGCTTTTGTTGTTGATCTTGGAATTTACAGAAAAATTTTCATGCAAAAAAATAAGATAATCTAATATTGTCTATTATTAAATTGTACTTGCCATGTTTTAAAAAAAATAAAATAATGTGATTGGTTTATTTAGTCACTAATGACCATTTAATTTGAATTTTTTAAGTTGATGGGGACTCAATCAAACTTACAAAAATAAATAATTTAAATCATTGAGATAGACTCACCAAACTCAACCAGACCTCTCCATTCAATGCCCAATTAAAGAGCATTATATGCTTCCTTTCTTTTTCTTTTTCTTTTTCTTTTCTTTTCTTTTCTTTTTTTGAAAAAATTAATTAATAATCCCAAGATCTGTTTTTAAGAAAATATTAATGGTATTGTTGGTGTCTATGAAATTCAAAATACGGGAAGTGCTTGACAAAATGAACTGTTCAAATTATCGAAACGGAACTCATGATGAGCCCCACGGGCTCAAATAGCATCCTCCAATTCAAAATCTGAACTGGTCCTCTGTATACCACAACCCAATCCAGCCTTGCTCTATCCCATTAACATTCTTACTTCCTATCATATATATATACATATATTATTAAAAGTAGTATTTTTTTCATGCTTAGATAGCATATTATAAGAGTTTTTTTTTTTTTTTTTTTTTCTAAGAAAGCCCCATCAGTATGTATTTTCTTAATTAGATATAGGGTTTTATGCAAACCTAATCTAATTTAAATTACACTAACTTTATCTATTTTATATGGATTCTATTTCACAAATATTTATTTTCTATATATTTTTCATGGTAAATTGAAATAATCCACAAACTTAATACTAAGACGTTTTTCTACTTAATTCTTTCAAGGGTGTTAGGATTTTTTTAATGCTAAATTGCCTTATTTTTTTTATATATCTTTCTGTGCATCATTCTATACCTAATATCAATCATATATTATGGATTTGTCTTTTAAATTTTATAGCTGTTCTATGTATTAAATTATACTTCATTTCTTATATTATTTTTATATAATCGCAACTCACATGAGGAAAAAGCTACACAACAATAATACTCCTGAGGAAACTTTAAAGTTTGGATTTGATGTTTGAGTTACTTTTTCAATTGTTGAACAGTAAATTCTTTTATGTTTTGACATCATATTATAGATGATTAATCACTTTACACATTGAGATGTATCTATCGTTTAAATGTTTTTTTATTATTATTTTTCGGTTTAGATATTGTTATGTGATTCTGTCTTGGTTAGTCATTGTTGAATTTTTTTATATAGTTGATATTTTAATTTAATTAAGAGTGTTTATTGCAACATATTTATATTTAATTTTTTTAGTAAATTTTATATAATTTCTATTTCTACATATTTTATTTTTCAAATAAACATAAAAGAAAATTAAACAGTTAGAATTACTTTTAATTTTATGTTACTAATTTTTCTTCTAATTTAGATATTATTTTTAATATTAAAATGAGTATTTATTTTACTATTTTGAAATTTATATATCATACAAAATTATTATATGATAATTATATTTTTATAATATGATCGAATTAAAATTATCAAAATACACAAATAATTTAATTAAAATTAATATATATAAGTATTATTCATGTAACAATTTTATAGAATGATAATGTCAATATTATTAAAATAAATAATTAAAATCATACTTTAATTATTTTTTTATAATATATATTGTAATATTAAATATTTTTTGAAACAAAAATAATACGCGTATTTTAGGGATCAACTGTGACTATATATATCTATATATATATACATAAGATAATTATAGATATATATATACATAAGATAATTATATCTAATTATATAATCAAATTTATGCACTCAATTTTTTTTTAAAATAAAAGCACCAACTTGATATTGCTTGCACAAAATGCCAAAAAAATCTCTATAGTAATAAACAGAAAATGCTATGGTTGACTTTTTCATAATAAACACTTCGGGGTATTTTGGAAAGATGGTTATAATTAATTTTTTGGTAAAAAATTACTTATATAAGTAGTTTTTTAGTGAGAGAGGAAGTTGGTAATAATCTGAAAAGCAGATTATTACCAATTTCCCAAAATAGGCCTTCAAAAACTAGGGTCCCAAGTCCCAAGTGTGTGACATTTCTTCATTCTACTTTGAGTGTTTTGAAACGATAGTTAAAAGCTATTTTTTAATGCCGTATCCAAGTAGTAACTACAAATAAGTATCGAGCTGTCATTGCTGACTAATGGCAGAATTAGAAAATTAAATTATAAGGGTACTTATTAATTATAATATTAAAAATATTTTATGCAAATTTTTACGATTGATTTTGAGAAATATCAAAAAAATAATATTATTTGTAATTAGTATATCATGGACAATACAAAAAAATATATGGATATAAGTCTTAAAATAAATTATATAATGATAAATTATTTTTTTATTCAAAATTTGATTAAAAATTTAATATAATGGTAATAACACGTCATCATTAGTATGCGATATTACCCACTAATGATAATACATAACCTCACATGTCAAATGTAACTAACAATCCAATAAATTTCATATCTTTATAGTGAGATTACTTATACTTGCATGTCATTAACAATATCACCGTTACATACAAAATTTTTCATAAAATTTTTATAGATAATATGATTTATAATAGTCTCTTCATTTTTAATCAAAATAATTACTATTGTTCTTATAATTTTTAAAATATCATTGACATTTCACTGTAATAATATTTTTATTTAAAATATATTCTTTAGGTTAAAAAAAGAAAATTTCAAAATCGCAGGGGCAGGTGACCCTCGGTCTCTTGCCCCCTCCGCCACTGCAGCTGACAATAATGTCAAATAAAATTCATGTGTTGCTTCCATTGTTTTAATTGGTTTCAAATTGCTTGGATTTAGTATTATTATATTTTGAATATTTGGGATAAAATAATATTATATATATTAATTAATATATTAACTAATATAATAATTAATGATGTGGTATAATTTAAAATATTTTTAATTTATATAATGAGTGAAATTAATAATAATATTATACTAATATTGATATAATAATTAATATATTAATTGATATATATAAACATCACTGTTTGGAATATGGACGCTTAAACAGCCTTTAATGCATACAATTTGTTTAGAATAGTAATTTGTGTCTCCGTTTGGGAAGTGGATTGACTTTTTGATTTTTTTGACTATTTTAGCCTGGGCTAAAAACTTGGTTTGGAAAGGATTTTTTAACTTTTTGACTTTTTTAACTTTTCTTGTGAGAGAAGAGTGTAATGATTATGGGTTGAATGTGATATTTTATTTTTTGTGACTAAAATAATCTATTTTATCTTTTGTGACTAAAATAGCCAAAAGAGCCTAAAATAACTATTCCCAAACGGACCCTGTGTACCGCGTGGAATTTAAGCAGTTTGGATTTTTTTTTTCTTTTTTTTGTTACTTTTTGTTGTGATAAAGACACGTAAAGAGCCAAAACCTCCACACCCACAAACAAGTACATTAGACGAAGGGGCCTTTGGCAACAAGTTAAAAAAATTAATTTTTTGGTTTTTTAATTTTTTTATATAAAAAAGTAAATTTTTTTTTTGGTCAAAAGAGCTAATTTCTTGGCTGAAAAAGTCATTCAAAAAATCAAAAAATTAAAAAATTAATTTTTTATCAACTTTACAACACACTCCCAAATCAACTTCGCCGTCCAACAAAATTTGCAAACAATAATATTTGTCACAATGATCTTGCTAACTTTAGTACACAGCAAGGAATAATACGAATAATAATTTTTTTTTTAAAAAAAACATAAAAATCACAAATGAACATAGAGGTAAATGTTAATGGGAATTTTTTTATGACTGAGTGTCCGAACCAGTTTACACTTACCTCGATTAATTTTGAGACTCTTGCAAAATGCTCCCTCCACATGAATTAGACAAATCTCAAGTAAAGCCTGCAGACGTGGCTTCAAAGAGCGGATTGCTCATAATAGGAGTTGAATCTAAGACTTAGAGAGAGTACATCTCTAAACCCTTAGGATTAAATGTTAATGGGAAAATGGCAGGAGTGATAACAAAATCATAAAAAAATATAATATTTTAATTATTAAAATTTATAAACTTTATCAATGATTTATAATAAATTTTTTTTTTTTTTTTACCAACACACCAATACACTGGGTTGTTATTTCCCCAGTATCAGCCTATCAGCTGGTTGCTACCTACTAGATAAATACCAATTTTTGTTTTTTTGTTTTTGTTTTTTTTAATCCAATTAGTATGAGAATATTATATTCTTTTATAAATACCAAAACAATTTATAACTGGACAATCAACTATTGCCTCCCTTTGGGGGAGTGAGTTGGCTTTTTAGCTATTTTAACATGGGCTAAAAAACTTAGTTTGGGAAGGACTTCTTAGCTTTTTTGATTTTTTTTGTGAGAGAAGAGTGTAATAATTATGAGTTTGATATAATATTTTATTTGTTGTGGTTAAAATAGCCTATTTTATTTTTTGTGGCTAAAATAATCACAAACCAACTTGCCAAACAAAGAAAATCTAACAATACCTATTCATAACCCTAACACTATTTAACAATCACTAGATAATAAATAATCAAGCACTGTCTTGGATAAAAATTGACTCATGACATCTCAATTAAAAATATACCGGTACAACCAATTTAAAAAAAAGAAAAAAAAAAAGAAACTCAACTATGATAAAACATAATAATTGCAGCGGAAGCAATTGCCACTCTTACACTCGTTTGTTTTAGCAGAAAATAATTTTTATATTTTCTAATATTTGATGTGACAAAAAATAAAATTCAATAAAAAATATTTTTCATCATCAAAAAAAAAAAAAAATTTATATGGACAAAAAAATGCTTCTCATTTTTAAATGATGAAATGTTTCCGAAAGTATAGTCTAATAGAAAAATTCAAGTAGAAAAATTCAAATTAATCATATATTGATATATTCTTAAGGAAAATATAATATAGGGCACTCGGATGATAAATCCAATTTTAAATTTCGTTTGCCCGTAAGTCCAAGCTCTCAAACACTTTGTCCACAAGGACAAACTATATGTTATACAGTACACTCATTTCAAAACTCTTAATTCTCAGCTCCCCCCTCTCACTACCTCTTGTTCATAGCAATGACACTTTTTTTCAAACCAAACCCTACTCTCTCTCTTCCTTTCTCTCTGTCGACAAACTCCAACGTTGCCATCCTCTTCGATCCACTGCGGTCGACAGTCTTCCCCACTGCTGCATCTCCTCCTCCTACCATCGCCATCTGCTTCCTCATTTCCTCCCTCCACCGTCTTTCTCGAGATCCAACGTCCCCCGCCACCCTTTTCTTCCAAACCAAACCCTAACCTTACCATCACCACTCATCTCTCTCTCTCTTTTTCCTTCTTCTTCTTCTTCCTCTCTCTCTCTCTCTCTCTCTCTCCATTTTATGTCTGTCTCTTCCATTTCTCCCTATGCTCCTTAATAAACCAATGCGTCTCTCTCTCTCTCCCTCTATGCAGTTCCTCTCCTTTCTTTCTTTCACCGCTGCTCCACCTCCGAAATTTATAACCAGAAGTTGTAAAGCTCTTCTTTCGTTATCTTCCCAAGCCATCAGAGGCTTCTTCTTGCCCGCGCATCATTTGTCATGACTCAAACCCGGTACCTAGAGATTCGGCATTGCAACAAGACAATAACTGAAGTCATAACAAATTAATAATGCAACAGAATAAAATAAAAAAGTACTCAAATCTTAATTATAACATATACGTTGGAGATCCTATTCATTTACATTGACAGAGTTGAACTATGACTACAAAGTGCCTTGTGCCTACCTCACGCACTAGTCTTGACACGTCACCTGAAAATGGTTAACAAATTATAAACACATGACAAAGCGAGAAATATTATACTGACAGTATAAACGGTAAAATTATGACGCCCCAAAATTTAATTAAAATTATTTTATATAAGTATTATTCAAGTAACAGTTTTAATTAAAATTTAATTATTCTTTAGTTGGTATAAGTCCAAATTTGATAACAATGCAAAAAGAGTATTTGTGAAATTTCACATGATTAATCTCATCTCTATCTCTCAAAACAAACATGAATTATTACTAGTCAATTGGTTATCAAACAAACATAATTTTTTTTAATCTCTCACTAACAGTCGCCTTACTAACAATCTCTTTTATTTTATTTCTGAAAATAAATGTGACCTTATAAGCTGTTAATATATATATAAGATAATTATATCTAATTATATAATCAAATTTATGCACTCAATTTTTTTAAAAATAAAGGCACGAACTTGATATTGCTTGCACAAAATGCCAAAAAAATCTCTATAGTAATAAAGAGAAAATGCTACGGTTGACTTTTCGTATTAAACACTTACTAGGGTCCCAAGTGCGTGATGTTTCTTCATTCCACCTTTGTATGCCATACCCAAGTAGTAACCATAAACAAGTATTCAGCTGTCACTGCTGACAATGACAAATAAAATTTATGGGTTGCTTCCATTGTTTTACTTGGTTTTAAATTGCTTGGATTTATTATTATTATTATATTTTAAATATTTGGGATAGAATAATATTATATGTATTAATTAGTATATTAATTAGTGTAATAATTAATGATATAGTATAATTTAAGATATCTTTAATATTTATAATTTATATAAGAAAAATGATTTGTGGTACTAAAAAGTTGGGCACTAATGCCCCTAATTTCCATTTTGGGTAACTTTTTTATTTTATTTTATTTTATTTTATTTTATTTTGCCTTATATGAAAATTAGGGGTATTAGTGCCCAACTTTTTAGTGCCACAAATCAAAACCGTTTATATAATGACTCATATGATGTGACCTTATAGTGATGTGGTATGATGAAGTATGATGTAGTAGGATTAATAATAATTTTATAATAAGTACTGAAATAATAATTAGAATAAAGGTTGGGACCCCCCTTGGGGGTCACCCCTTTTACCCCCCTTTGCCACGTGGCAATAGGTGATTGGAGGAGCAGGAAAAAAAAGAAAAAGAAAAAGAAAAGGTGACCAATGAGAGAGAGAGGGGGTCCAAAGGGGGTCCTAAAAAGGGGGGATGAATCATTATTGTAATAATTAATACACTAATTAATATATATATATATATATATAACATCACCGTTTGAGACATGGACGCGTAAACAGTCTTTAATACATACAATTTGTTTAGAATAATAATCTGTCTGCCGCGTGGAATTTAAGTAGTTTGGAATTTTCTTTTTTTCTTTTTTATTACTTGTTTTGTTGTGGTATTAAGGGTTGGTTTGGGATGTTCTAAAAAAGTATATTTTTTGACTTATTGGCTTATATGGGTTGAGTTTGGGTTGGGTTTGATGTGATGTGTTAGAGCATCTCCAACGGTTAACCTTTTTTTTCATCAAATCTGATGCGAAAAAGGGTGATTTCCTCAATTTGGTACGTCGCGCTCCAACGGTGTTGCATCAAATTTGTTGCATCAAATTTGCGCCGGGCAACCGGTTGGTTGACCGGCCGGTCGACCGGCCGGTCAACCGGTAAAGGCCAAATTTTTTTTTTTTTTTACCGGTTTGAACCCTTTGTTCTGAACTTTTTGAACTTCTGGGTGGTCGACCGGGTGGTCAACCGGCCGGTCGACCGGGTGATCGACCACCTAGGCAAATTTTTTTTTTTTTTTTTTTTTTTTTTTGACTGGTTTGAACCGAAAAGTGAACCTTTTGAACTTTTTTCCGGGGCGACCGGTTGGTCAACCGGTTCGTAATTCTCAACGGTCAGGAACAGTGTTTTGCTGAAATGCTTCGCGTGTTCTCATTTTGATACCAGATTTGCTGAATTCCCGATTTGGTATCGATTTGATGAAACCGTTGGAGCTCAAAAAATTGGGAAAAATTGGGTTTCTCATCAAATTTTGAATTTGATGCTGGATTTGATTCTCCATTGGAGATGGTCTTAGAGAGGTGATGTGATTTAAATAAGATAGTGACTTTTTGACTTTTTGTATTATTTAAGTCATGCCAAACTTGGCCTAAATATAAGTGGCTAAACAAGGACATGTAAACCGCCAAAACTTCCCCACCCACAAACAAATATATTAGACGAAATCAACTTTGCCGTCCAACAAAATTTGTAAACAATAATATTTGTCACAACTTTGGTACACAGCAAAGAATAATACGAATAATAATTTTAAAAAAGGAAACATAAAATCACAAACGAAAGGAAACATAAAATCACAAATGAACATAGAGGTAAATGTTAATGGGATTTTTTTTTTTTTATGACTGAGTATCCGAATCAATTTACACGCATTTCGACTAATCTTGAAACCCACGCAAAGTGCTCCCTTCACATGGATTAGACAAATCTCGAGTAGAACCCGCAGACGTGGTTCCAAGGAGCATATTGCTCATAATAAGAGTTGGATCTGAGACTTAGAGAGAGCACATCCCTAGGCTCTAAGTTGCACCCACTAGGCCAAACCCTTGGGGTTAAATGTTAATGGGAAAATTGTTGGGTATACTTCCTTATTAGAGTATGAGACTCAATTAGTTTATTAAAAGAATTTAATTTGATTTGATGTAGGTTATAATATATTTTTAATATATTATATCTAACTTTTGGAGGGCCAATTCAATTTGATAACAGTTAGGGTTTCGATAAAAAAAAAAAAAAATTCAATAATATATATACATATATATTGTTCCGAAGAGGACGGCATATATACAACTATTTTGATGAAAAATTCGGTGGCTTTTGCCTATGGAGGAGCAACAGTGTTAGGTCAAAAAGTTAATTCGGTGGGTTAATTGAATAAGCTTGCTGTGTGACTTTCAATTGGTGTTTGGGCAATGCTATTGCTTGATTAGTTGATGCTGCTATTATCCTTTGTTTCAAAGCATAGTTTGGTTCGTTATTTTGGGTCTTCTTCAATTCTGTTTTGAAGATTTTTATTCATTTATTTGGTGAGGTCTTTCCTCTTAATTATTTGTGATTGTTTGGAATTCACCTAAGGGTGGTTTGTGAGACCATTCGTGTCTCGTTTGTAATCGTTTTGAAACTTTTTGGTTGATAATGGAATTGGATTTCGATCTTGTGGACGTACTTCACATTGAGGGAACCACGTAAAAATTCTTTTATCGTCATTGATTTAATTTTTTCACATTAGTTTTTATTCCCATTGATTGATTTACTTGTGGGAAATCATATATTTCCCTAACAACTGGTATTGGAGCTTACGGTTTATTTAGATCTATTTATTTGTGTAAATCAATTGAGGGGAATGTGGGTCGTATGTCTAGCTTCAATAGAAGCAATTGAGTAGCTTGAAAAACTAAAATGGATGATCTATTATTTTGTAAAGATTTGTATGGGCCTATTGAGGGTGATAGTGACAAATCTGATAATATGAAATATGATGAATGGAAGAGGTTTAATAAAAAGCCGTTGGTGTTATCCGCCAATGGATTGATGACAGTGTGTTTCATCATGTTGCTACTGAAACTTCGGCATATGATTTATGAAAAAAATTAGAAAGTCTTTATGACAGAAAATTAGCCACAAATAAAGTTTTTATGTTTCGTAAGTTGGTTAATTTAAAATATAAATATGACAGCCCCATTCTAGAACATTTGAATGAAATAAAGAGTATTGTTAACCAATTTGCTTCTATGAAAATTATTTTTGATGATGAGTTGTAGGCTTTGATGCTACTTAGTTCTTTACCCGAAAGTTGAGAGACTTTGGTTGTGACAGTTAGTAATTCGGCACCCAACGGAGTTGTCACAATAAACCAAGACACTAGTAGCTTATTGAATAAAGAAATTAGAAGAAAATCAGCAGGTTCGTCTCATTCAGAAGTATTTGTTGTGAGAGACCGAAGCAAAATAAGGGGGAGGAGTAAAACTCCTCATGATCGTGATCAAAGCCGTGACAAATCAAGAGATGGTTCTTTTTCAAATAAAGACATTGAGTGCTATTATTTCCATGAGAAAGGGCACATGAAGCGGGAATGCCGAAAGCTCAAGAACAAGGAGAAAATGCATTACAAAAGTGTGGATAAGAAGTAAGAAGACATAACGGCGGTTACTACCGATGATCTCATGGTCGTTTGTGAAAATGATTGTATCAATTTTGTGGGCCAAGAGAGCAATTAGGTGATTGATTATGGTGCTTCTTTTCATGTGACTTCTCGAGTTGATTTCTTCAGTACCTACACCAAAGGAGATTATGGTTGTGTTCGAATGGGTAATGAAGGCTTGTCCAAGATTATTAGCATGGGTGATGTTTGTTTGGAAACAAATTTGGGCTTCAAGTTGTTGTTTAAATATGTGAGGCATGTTCTCGACATTCACTTTAATTTGATCTCTACCGGGAAGCTAGATGATGAAGGCTACAACAACAAATTTGATGATGGAATATGGAAGCTCACAAAGGGTTCTTTGGTGGTGGCTAAGTGCAAGAAGACTCGTACACTTTATTCGACGCAAGGAAAAATTTGTAAAGGTGTTATCAATGCACTTGAAGATGATATTTCTACCGAATTATGGCACAAACAGCTTGGGCACATGAGTGAAAAAGGGCTACAATTTTGTTCAAGAAAGAACTTCTACCCGGTTTGAAAGGTATACATCTTAAAACTTGTGTTCATTGTTTGGTGGGTAAATAACATAAAGTTTCTTTTCGTAAAAATGTTGCTTCTAGGAAAGAAAATGTTTTGAAGTTGATTCATTCGGATGTTTGTGGTCCTTTAAAAGTTAGAACACATAGTGATGCATTTTATTTTGTTACTTTCATTGATGATTATTCAAGGAAAGTTTGGGCTTTTATACTAAAAATTAAAGCTCAAGTTCTAAATGTATTTAAGGATTTTCAGGCCATGGTTGAAAGAGAAACATGACATAAATTGAAGTGCATTTGAACAGACAATGGTGGTGAATACATTAGGCCATTTGATGAGTATTGTCGCAGTCAAGATATTCGGCACCAAAAGACAGTTAAGAAGACTCCTCAATAAAATGGCGTTGCTAAGAGGATGAATTGCACCATTGTGGAAAGAATAAAGTGTCTGCTTTCACATGCTAAATTGCCAAGATCCTTTTGGGGTGAGGTAATGAGGACATCGGCTGACGCGATCAATTTATCTTCTTTCTATCCTTTGAATGGTAATGTCCCAGAAAGAGTTTGGACTGATAAAGATGTGTCTTATGAGCACTTGAGAGTGTTTGGTTACCGATCTTTTGTTCACATTCCAAAAGATGAGAGATCCAAGCTTAATAGCAATTCAAGACAATGTATTTTTCTTGGCTATGGGTGTGATGAATTTGGTTATAGATTGTGGGATCCGGTCGACAAGAAAGTCATTCGAAATCGTGATGTTGTGTTTCTTGAAGACCAAACAATTACAGACTTTGGCAAAGGTGATCAACCGGAGCCAAAAAGTAGTGATCTTATTGATATGGATCCATCTCCTTTATCTTCGGTGGATGATGAAAATGGGAGAGATGTGCAGCCACCTACTGAAGATGCAGATGATGATATTAATCCTAATGAACTTGGGCCAGAAATTGAGGAAGAGCATCCAACTCAAAAACCGCCACCACAACTTGAGTTGAGGAAATCTACAAGGGACTGACAACCTTCAAGAAAGTATCCTCCCAATAAATTTGTGTTGATTTTCAATCAAGGGGAGCCTGAGAGCTAACAAGAAGCAATTGAGCATGCAGAGAAAGATGATTGGAAAAAGGCTATAGAAAAAGAGATGAATTCTTTACTCGAAAATCACACTTATGATTTAGTGAAGTTGTTTAAGGGGAGGAAAATTCTGAAAATAAGTGGGTTTTCAAATTAAAGAATGATAGCAAGAATCTGAGGTACAAAGCTCGTCATGTTGTGAAAGGCTTTGGGCAAAAGAAAGGTATTGACTTTGATGAGATTTTCTCGCCGGTTGTGAAGATGTCTTCTATTCGGATTGTACTTGGCATGGCTGTAGGTATAAACCTTGAAGTTGAGCAACTTGATGTGAAGACCGCATTTCTTCATGGTGATCTTGAAGAAAAAATTTACATGGAGCAACCAGAGGGTTTTGTGGAAAAAGAGAAAGAGAAATTTGTTTGTAAATTGAAGAAAAGTTTGTATGGCCTCAAGCAAGTCCCGTGACAATGGTACAAAAAATTTGACTCTTTTATGATGAATAATGGTTTTTCTAAAACCATTTCGGACCATTATGTGTTTGTGAAAAAATTTTCGAATGGTAAATTTATTATTTTTTTTGCTTTATGTTGATGATATATTAATTGTGGGTCAAGATTACACTATGAATAAATTGGAGTTGAGTAAGTCTTTTGCTATGAAAGATTTGGGATCGGCAAAGCAAATACTTGGTATGAAAATTGTTCGTGACCGCAAAGAGGGCTGATTTGGTTGTCTCAAGAAAGCTACATTGAGAAAGTTCTTGAGAGGTTCAACATGAATAAAGCAAAGCCAGTTGATTTTCCACTTGCGGGTCACTTCAAGCTTAGTTTGAATCAATGTCCTACAAGTGAGAAAGACAAAGAAGAGATGTTGAAAATTCCTTATGCTTCAACAATTGGTTCTTTGATGTAGGCAATAGTTTGTACAAGGCCGGATATTGCTCACGTCATTGGTATGGTGAGTCGTTTCCTCTTTAATCCGGGTAAAGAATATTGGGCAGCGGTAAAATGGATTCTAAGGTATCTTCGAGGGACTTCAAAGGTGTGTTTGTATTTTGGGGATGGTAAACCGATGCTTGATGGGTTCACAGATTTTGACATGGCCGATGATGTTGATTCTAGGAAATCTATTTCGGGATATTTGATGACTTTTGCAAGGGGAGCTGCGGCATGGCAATCTAAATTACAAAAATGTGTTGCTCTCTCAACTACAGAAGCCAAATTTATTGCCATTACGGAAGCTTGCAAAGAAGAGTTATGGTTGAAGAAATTTTTGTAAGAATTGGGTTTGAACCAAGAAAGGTATGTGCTTTATTGTGATAGCCAAAATGCTATTCATTTGAATAAAAATTCTACTTTTAATTCAAGATCGAAACACATTGATGTGAGATACCATTGGATTCGTGATGTGTTAGATTCAAAATTGTTACAACTCGAAAAGGTTCACATGGATGATAGTATTTCGGATATGTTGACTACGACTTTGTCGAGGGACAAACATCTAAAGTGTCGAACTTTGGCTAGTATGGTTGATATCTCCACCTAAGTCGGTAAGGGGAGAA
Organism: Camellia granthamiana; assembly: GCA_036172215.1. Lineage (NCBI taxonomy): Eukaryota > Viridiplantae > Streptophyta > Magnoliopsida > Ericales > Theaceae > Camellia > Camellia granthamiana. The sequence continues at coordinate 34,881,940 of CM069903.1, read as the reverse complement.
TTGTTGGGTATACCTCCTTATTGGAGTACGGGACCCAATTGGTTTATTAAAAGAGTTTAATTTGGTTTGATGTTGGTTATAATATATTTTTAATATATTATTTCTAACTTTTGGAGGCCCAATTCAGTTTGGTAATAGTTAGGGTTTTGATAAAAAAAACCCAAGAATCAATAATATATATATATATATTTTCCAAAGAGGGCGACATATATATAAATATTTTGATGAAAAATTTGGTGGCTTTTGCTTGTGGAGGAGCAACAGTGTTAGGTCAAATTCGGTGGGTTAATTAGAGAAGCTTACTGTGTGGTTTTCAATTGGTGTTTGGACAATGCTATTGCTTGATTAGTTGATGCTGTTGCTATGCTTTCTTTCGAAGCATAGTTTGGTTCGTTATTTTGGGTCTTCTTCAATTCTGTTTTGGAGACTTTGTTCATTTATTTGGTGAGGTATTTTCTCTTGATTATTTGTGATTGTTTGGAATTCACCTAAGAGTAGTTTGTGAGACCATTCGTGTCTCGTTTGTAATCGTTTGGAAACTTTTTGGTTGATAGTGAAATCAAATTTTGATTCCATGGACGTATCTCACATTGAGGGAACCACGTAAAAATTCTTGTGTCGTTGTCCATTTAATTTTTTCGCATTAGTTTTTATTCTTATTGATTGATTTATTTGTGGGAAATCATATATTTCCCTAACAAAAATGATAGGACAGTGATAACAAAATCATAAAAAAGTATGATATTTTAATTATTAAAATTTATAAACTTTATCACGGATTTATAATAATTTTTTTTTACTAATACACTGGGTTGTTATTCCTCCAATATCGGCTTGTCAACTGGTCGCTACCTACTAGATACAATTTAAAAACTTTTATTATCCATTTTTTTGTTTTTATTTTTTTTAATCCAATTAGAATGAGAATATTATATTCTTTTATAAATACCAAAACAATTATATTAAATTGGACAATCAACTATTTAAGAAAGTCTAAGAATACCTATTCACAACTCTAACACTAATTAACAAATAATCAAGCATTGTCTTGGATAAAAATTGACTCATGACATCTCAATTAAAAATATAAAGGTATAACCAATTTAAATAAATAAATAAAAAAAACTCAACTATGGATAAAATATAATAATTGAATTGGAAGCAATTGCTACTCTTACACTCGTTTGTTTTAGCAAAAAATGGTTTTTATGTTTTCTAATATTTGATGTGACAAAAAATAAAAGTCAATAAAAAATATTTTCATCATCAACCAAAAAAAAAATTTTATAGACAAAAAAATCTTCTCATTTTTAAATGATGAAATGTTTCTGAAAGTATAGTCTAATGGAAAAATTCAAGTAGAAAAATTCAAGTTAATCATATATTGATATATTCTTAAGGCAAATATAACATAGGACACTCAGGTGATAAATCCAATTTTAAATTTCTTTTGCCTGTAGGTCCAAGCTCTCAAACACTTTGTACACAAAGGACAAACTCAGGTAAAATGACCAAGCTACCCATGTATATATATGTTATACAGTACACTCATTTCAAAACTCTTAAATCTCAGCTCCCCCTCTCTCTCTACCTCCTGTTCATAGCAGTGGCACTTTTTTTTCAAACCAAACCCTATTCTCTCTCTCTCTCTCTCTATCTTTGCCGACAAACTCCAACAACGCTGTCCTCTTCGATCCATTGTGGTCGACAACTTTTCCCACTGCCACATCTCCTCCTCTTACCATCGCCGTCTTCTCCCTCATCTCCTCCCTGCATTGCCCCTCCCGAGATCCAATGTTCCTCACCACCCTCTTCTTCCAAACCAAACCCTAACCTCACCATGACCGCTCATCTTTCTCTTTTTCTTCTTCTTCTTCTTCTTCTTCTTCTTCTTCTCTCTCTCTCTCTCTCTCTCTCTCTCTCTTCTCCCCCCATTTTATGTCTGTCTTTTCCATTTCTCTTTGTGCTCCTCAATAAACCAATGCCTTTATCTCTCTCTCTCTCTCTACCTCTCCTTATCATGCCCTGAAATTTGGATAATTAAATATTAAATTAGGACTAAATCCCAACCAATATTTCATCATCCAAATCACATGGATGAAACAAAATTTAAATGTTCTCATCTCCATAAGGTTTAAGTAAATTTCAATACTAAAAAAAAAATAAAAAAATAAAAAAATACAAGGGATAAAAAAAATTAACAAACACTAACCAAATCATCCATCATAGATTCATAACTATCCAATACCTCTAATATTAAAGTGGCAACAACTAGTCAAAACAACTTAAATAATGCAAAGTTCAAAAATAACCCACAGTGCCAAATTGTCAAAATTCTAAGGTCATAAAAATAAAAATAAAAATAAAAAAACTAATATCAATCTTAAACTCAAGAAAACACAAGAAATTCGAGAGACATGTCCTACAACCGTAGTTATTTCTCATCACCACCGTAGTCCCAACTAATCCTGCAAAGGAAGCTTGGCTGCGCTAAAACAAAACTTACCTGAGATGCCAAGAGACAAAACGAGTCGGTATACAAGTATATTGGTATGAGTACAAGATTTGATACCCACGTGTTCACCAGATACAAACAAAAGTATATTTAATTCCTGTTACGGAACAAGACAAGTAGTTCCATCGTATACTGACCCGTTTTGTCTCTTAGCATCTCGGGTGCGTTCTGTTTGAGCGTAGCCAAGCTTCCTTTGCAACATTAGTTGGGACTACGGTGGTGATGAGAAATAACTACGGTTGTAGGACATGTCTCTCGGATTTCTTGTGTTTTCTTGAGTTTAGGATTGATATTAGTTTTTTTATTTTATTTTTTATTTTTATGACCTTAGTATTTTGACAATTTGGCATTGTGGGTTATTTTTCAACTTTGCATTATTTAAGTTGTTTTGACTAGTTATTGCTACTTTAATATTGGAGGTATTAGATAGTTATGAATCTATGATGGATGGTTTTGTTAGTGTTTGTTAATTTTTTTTATCCCTTGTATTTTTTTTATTTTTTTTGAGAATTGAAATTTACTTAAACCTTATGGAGGCGAGAACATTTAGATTTTGTTTTACCCTTTGGATTTGGATGATGGAATATTGGTTGGGATTTAGTCTTAATTTAATATTTAACTATCCAAATTTTTGGGTGTAATAGTTTGGTATCAGAGCTCTAGGTTACCCTAGACTTATGAGAGTTTAGGTGATCTTCGGATTGTGGAAACATGGGTTAGCTGGTTTAGTTTGGTGGTTGAATGTATTCTAAGTATTTATGAACGATTTTTTGTGTGTTTAACTTGAAGGTGATGGTTGGAAGGTATAATTTGAGAAATACTGAGTCTAGTGGCACAGGGGAAGAAACAACTGCTAACGAGGAGGCGGCGGCGGCAATGGCTGCTACCAGGGCAACCAATACTATGCAGGTTAATGTGGGGGAGATGATGGCTCAGTTACTTTAGGTTGTGCAGAACAATAATCAAGGGCAGTAGAGAGATCCCTTTGCGAAGAGAAACAAAGACTTTGGTTCTTTGGGAGGTCAAAAATTCTCTAGAGATAGAGGACCCATTGCAGCTGACACTTGGGTCCAAAAATGTGAGATGGTGTTTCGTCGTATACAGCTTACTGAGGTCTAAAAACAGGAGTTGGCTGCACAACAGCTTGAGGGAGCAGCCTTATTTTGGTGGAACTTGTGGAAAGAGAGTCTAGATTTGACAACTTTGACTTGGGAAGATTTCAAGACCTGTTTTGACCGGAAAGTTTGTTCCTACTGCTATTCGGTCTTAACTAAGTGATGAATTTTCGCAACTGACCCAAGAGGGTAGAACAGTGATTGAGTATGTCACCAAGTTTAATGAGTTATCTCGTTATGCCCTTTACTTGGTTGACGTGTAGGAAAAGAAGAATGAAAAGTTTATTAAGGGATTAAATCATTACCTGTCTAAGTCCCTTATTCCCTTTGATGTTGAACCATTTGACAGAGTTCTTGTGACACCCAAATTTATTTTTTATTTTTTAATTTAATTCAATATCGTGATTATATCAATTACTCATGAGTAGGAAATATATAGATATATATATATATATATAAAATAATGATTAATAAATAAATAGAATTCCTTATTATATCAAAAAAAGTGCATAGTGGAAGCTTGTGGGTTAAAAAGTTAGAAATTAAAAGATTACATTGTTCAAAGGGATAGATTGTGGACACTGCACCGTTAGAATATTAAATAGTTTAGTAAGCGGTAAGTGATGTTTTATAGTTTGGTGGTGAGATTTTTAGACGTGAACTTAACTTATAATCATACGTAATTTTAGGGATCATTGTGGATTACCAAAGAGAGTGATGACCCTTAGAATTATACAAAGTCGAATTTAATTGACTTAGGTGACTCTTGGAAAAGTCGTGAGGTAAGGGTCAATGGGCAAGGACAGGTGGCATCACTTCTCAGTAGAAACGTAGTCATAAATAAGAGTGGGAGTAACGTGGTAACAAATGACCTTAGGACCTTGAGTTGTATGCACGAAATTGGAGCCTATAAATAGTGAGGTACCAGTGGAGTAGTAAGCAAGAAATTGGAGCTTATAACTTGTGAGATACTAGTGAGCTTCGAAAAGAAAGGAAGTAGACCAATAGCGTAATAGTAGCTAAGAGTTTGTTTTAGGAAAATAAAGGCTAAGGGTCAATATTAAGGTGAGTTATATTATACCTTGAGTCACCATAATATATTTTATGTATATTTTAAGTTACCATAATTTATTTTACGCAATTTGTATTTTATAAATTATATTAATATTTCAATTACATTGATAATTTTCTGAACCCTATTTGCTTAAATTGAAACCCACGGATATGTTTGTTTAAATTTTAGCAATTATTTGACAATAATTTTGTAAACAATTATTTTCTATAAGTATCACCGTGGGAGTCCCATGCCTTGGAGGACTTAAATAACCATTGGCCTCTGTTTGACCACTATGTGGTCCTTTGTTTGTCATGGATCCATTGACCTCTGTTCTGTTTGTCACTCTAGTGACCTTTGTTCTATTCTATTCTATACCATGGCTGTGGTTATTTACATAATTTCTGTATTTCAGTTTCAGCCACTTAAATAATTTGTTTATTCAAATTAAGTTATGTTAATGTTTTAACTTAAATAACTATCCATGGTTATTTTATGCCCCTATACTTACAGTATAATATTTCTCACTCTGTCATGTGCTTATAGCTGTTACCCTTTTCAAGTGACGAGATTTAGCGAGATCAAGATAGAAAATAAATTGCTGTGTTTTTATTTATTATTTTTTTTATTACTATCTGTATTTTTGATCGGACTCTTATAATAAAATAAAGCCCAAATGACTATTTTTCCTTTTTACTAAACTTTTGGTACCCATTTATGTTATTTTAATTTATTAATTTATCCGATTGCTACTACTACAAAAATTTTAGAAATATTTTATTTTTATTATCTTATTACGACACTGAACCTTTAGGTATCGGGTTTGGGTCTTAACAGTTCTTGACTTGGCACTGAACTATGAGAAAAATGAGAAGTAGTTTAAAGAAGGGAATGCCAGGGTTGGAGAGACTTCCAGAGGGAGTTGCTTCCAGCAGCGTGATGGGAACAGATACTGACCCTACGATCAAAGGCATGGGGGTCAGCAGTTTCAGAGGCCACATCAATAGGGTAGTCATGGAAATTTCAAAGCTTAGGGTAATTTCAGGCCTCAGAGCAATTTCCAGCCCCAAGGGCACTATTATCAGAGACAGGGTGGTCTGTGCCCACAGGGTTATCAAGGATAGCTGCAGCAAGTGCCACAGTTGGGTTATTGTTCTCTCGTACCTCAGTTGGAGGGGCCTCTACCTATCAGAGCAGTAACACCTCAATCGATTAATAGAAAGTGTTTTGGGTGTCAACAGTTGTAACACTCGCCTCTTTACTTAACCGTTAATTCTATGGTTTATTTTAATTACGTGTTTATATGTGCATTCTACATTTATCTGTGTGCTACATGTGTACCATGTGTCATGTGCATCATGTTTTGCTTGACTAAGATGTTAAGGTATGAAAAAGACTTGTTTGATTTGCTAATTTGTCAGGGTATAAATGAGATAATGGATTAAGTGGTTGGAGCCTAATACACCTTAACTAGACAAAGTGGGGTTAAGGTAACTTGGGTTATAGTAAGAAATTAATGGAAGTGATTGTAATTTAAGCCAAAGTAACTTAGATATGTTATATAGATATTTGAATTCAAGTGAAGAGAGAGAGAGAGAGAGAGAGAGAGAGAGAGAATTCTAGAGTTCTAGAGAAGAAGGAGAAGAAGAAGAGAAAGAGTAGCAAGAGGGTTAGAGTCAATCTTCCACAATTCCATAAGCTAAGGTAAGAATTCTTGTCTTAACCTTGGGAATTAACATATGAGATGGGAGAATTTGCGTTGGTTTAGGAATTGAGGTAGTGTAGGTTATGTCAAGAACCCTAAATTCAAGATTTCATGTTCATATATGGCATACATAACATCAATCATGTTCAATTCCTTTCTTTTGCTTGATCTTTGGTAATTAGAGGAAGGAATTTATGGAGTTGAATTGGGAAAGTTACACTCAAAGTTTTGATCTTTTCTTTTCCAATACCAATGAGTTTGTTTGAACTTATGATGTTAGTTTGTACTTAGAATTTACTCTTTTATCATGTCTGGATTTGTTCAAATTTGGGTTTGATTTTTGGAGGATTGAAGCTCAAAAACAAAGCAGAATTTTGGTTATGGAACACCTAGAACTACACGTGTGGAAGACAAGGCCGCATGTGTGGTGGGGAGGCCCATACATGTGAAAAAAAAGAGGAGAGTCACCTTGCATTTTGAAATAATTGCACCATCTAGCACACGTGCAGCGCACGTGCTGTGAGAGTCCCGCACATGCAACCAAGGGGCTCCGCACATGCGGCCATTAGCAGACCCAGGTTTAGTTTTCTGCTTCATTTCTTCCTCTTTTGGGCCTCTGTTGACATGATTTCCGTGTATATTTGACGATCATATGTGTAGACACCCGCCGGCCACCTTTTTGGGCTGCCGGCCATCACTTTTGGTTGCTGGCCACTAATGTGGTCTGCCGGCCACCAGTACTGGCCGGTTGGCCACCAATTTTTTTTGCAGATATTTTGTGACAGCTATGCCAGCTATTTGCACAGATGCTTGCATTTACTCCCACGTGTAGGGCTGGATGTTTTTGAGGAGAATTCATGTTTTCTATATATAGGGGGCTTCCCTCTCATGTTTTAAGGTTAGAAAAATTTTAAAGCTAAATTTTTCCTCTCTCTCTACAATTCTCTTTCTGTCTTCCAAATTTCTACACTTTTGCCTACACATCCTTAACCTTTGCCTATACACTCTTAACTAAACCTCTTCATCTTTGAGCTGAGGTATCTTGGAGCCTTATTTAAGCTCTTGAGTGTGTGTTTGCCTTGGTTTATTGCTTGAAATTGGCTTTTCTCTTCAAAGGTATAAAGCTTTGCCTCTTTGTTAGCTTTATCTACTCTTTATTTTTTTTCCCCTATTGTCAAACTATTTTTTAGGCTATAAAAACTATGTATTTTTGGGCTGAAGCTTGGGTTTTAAGGTCACCAAAGGTTGAGGGGTGGTTCACCCTTCTTTGTACCTTGTTTTGAAGGCCTTTACCCTTGTGTTTCCCATCCTTTCACTATTTGTTTTTGAACTTTTAAAAAATGATTTTCAGAGTTATTTCAGTGGCCAAAATCATATTTTGAATTCCAAACTTGGAGGGGTTAGCCTCCCCTCATTGTGTCTTGCTTACTAGCCTAGCTTGTGCTATGTTTTAGCTTATTAATCTAGCTATTTTTAGCTCAATTCCAGCATATTTTAGGACTTTTTTTTAAGACTATTTTAACACTGTTTTTGGATGATAGTTGCATTTGAGCTTTGTTTTGCATGTTTATAGTGTAATTGTCCTCATGAGTTTGGTGTTCTCGGCCTTAGACACCATCTTATATGAGTTGATTGCATTTATTTATGGCATTCCATACTTGTGATCACTTTTAATCATCTCTGCAACCTCCCCCCTTTCTTGGCTTTTGTCTTGCTTTGAAAGTGGTTCAAACTACTTGTTTGTTTAAGCATGAGATTGAGATGTCATGCTTAATGGTTTAATCCTTTGGGGGGGTTCATTACCAACGGTATGATGTCTTTTTCATGCCTAAAACAACACTTGGTTTGAGCCTTCTTTCCATTAGAGGACTTAAACTCACCCTTTGGACTCAATGAATTAAAGAATGGTTGGTAATTAAAATGAAGCAATAAAATTGGGACTAAAATGGTGCAAGATAAGAATTTGGTTTTGTGTTCAATCAGACGTTAATTGAACACATGGAAACTTGAGACATTTCATACTCATTACTGATGAAATGATTCAAGTTTCCAAGGTCATGACTTCCCTTGATCAATTCGTGAAAGGGAAGAGGTTTGAGTCTTATTTTGTTGCATTTATTAAACTTGCACATTTTGGTTCATAACCCATCATGTAATGAAATTGCTTAAGTTGATGGTTTGTGGACAAGGAGGGGTGAATTGTGCAAACAAACCCTTGAGAATACCCTGTGCATGCTCTGTTTGTTCTCTGTTACAGCAAATTAAACCCTACAGCAGTGGCCGGCCGACTACTTTCCATAGCTGGCAAGCCACCTTTAATGGCTGACTGACCATCACTGGTGGCCAGCAGGCCCTTACTCCTGGCTAGCCGGCCACCAATGCAAAATTCAACAATGTGTTTTTTTAGCAGAGCAGTGCCATTCTGGAAGTGGACAAGGGTGTAAGTGTTCTACTGTGCAACAGAGACCTTCTGGAAGCAAAATAATGGCTTTTCGGGTGGAAACCGAGCACGTGCATGAGCATTCCTCAAATACCGGGCATGTTTAAGTTTAAATATTTAGTGTAGATATTTGTTGTAATTAATTAGTTGTAGCTAGTTAATTTTGTAAAGTGTTGTAATTAATTAGTTAATTAACTAGTTGTTTTGATTTCGTGTTATAATTATTTTAGTTAACTAGAGTAATTAATTCATTTGTAATAATTACTTAAGTAGTTTAGCTAATTTAATTTGCTTTGTAATAATTAGCTTAGCTTTAGCTAGTTAGCTAGTTAGTACATTCGGACTCTCCTTCGTAAGAGCGCAATGTAATAACGTGTATGTCTTCCAACCCCACGTCTTTTTCCCTTTTATTTACTAGCTTATGATGGTTAGTTCAGGGACATCATGTTTTGTTTAGCGTACTCCATGTTTGCATCCACTTGAATTGCATGCACCGAGATTCGGTTCATCATTCTAACCTGCATTGTTAGTCAAATACTTCTTTGAATACATACTTAGACTGCATGCTATCAAATTATTTCATATGCCATGTTAAGTAGCCGAGCCTATTTAGATTGCATATCGTATATGTTGCATTGGTCATCTCGCATAGTTAGAATCATGCATTTTTCTAACTCATTTCTTTTTTTGGCTTGGAGTATTAGGTGAACCTTTACTCGTCGCATGAGTGTGATTGTTGCCATGTTTAGCATGCTTGCCATGAGGCTAATTGCTTAAATGATAATTTCTTGAATGCCTGTGGATGAAGACTAGTTGCTTGAATTGGAATAATTTGAGTAATTTTCATATGCGATCAATTTTTCAAGTGATACATATTTCGAAACAATTTCTCAAAACAAATATGAATCAAGTGTTCCAATTCTTGCAAGTTAGTCTATACTTGTGTGTGTGTGCATCACATAGTAATGTTAGCCTAATAAACCGGAACAAGAGTATGTAATGTACATAAGATTTATATCATGATTAGTAGAGGCCGATCTTTGATCGGGTGAGAGGGGGTCCTCAATTCATTCATGACCTTCTCCTCTCGTACCTAAGTTCCCGAGTCGAGACAATCTTGGTGATGACGGACACATGGCCTTTGGCACGAGTCATGGGTTTTCTAAATTTCCCCAAAACAAAAAATATTTAGGTGGGTGGCGACTCTGTATCTGGCAAAGTAGTCCATTTTTGGCAATTTGATTCAAAATCGATTTTCCAAAAGATTTACCAGCTTGGGACTCTTTGGTGATTATCTATTTCACATTGCACTTGTGGAATCAGATTTAGAATCGCGGGAGTCATATACTGTAGGGCTTATTTCGACTCCTGAAAGGGGGCACGAAAAAGTCGAGCTACAGTTTCTGGCGACTCTGCTGGGGAAATTAGAGAATTTGACTTGAAACTCATGATATGAAATTTTATCTACACTTATATGTTTCTTTGCATTGCATTTGCATTGGTGCGTTTAAGTCACTGTGTTTGCCATCTGCTATTCTTGGATGGTTTGCCAAAGGCTTGCGTGAAAAGCTTAACAAAAGGCTGACCAGTCACCGGCTCTACCATGATGGGAACACAACCCTTGGATCTGGACTACCATTGTACCATTTGATCCTCCTTTCACTTCTCAGAGTTAGGTGTGAGAGGTACATTAGGTAGTCTTGCTGAGGTACCCTTTTGACCATTCGGCCTAGTTGCATATCAAAAAGCTATAGAGACTATTTCAAACTAGGACAGGATGCTCACCCAAATACAGGATTGCGTAAAACCGCTTTGTTTGAATAGTGAACCCTAGCTCCTGACGAAATTAGGATAGGGTAATCTTACCCCCTCATAAGGGTGTTTTGGCTCTCATTTAACTGGTATGTGCTTTACAGTGAAACTGTACAAGAATGTGCGTATAAGTTGCAAGTTTTGGTATCCATTTTGGGGGTAGAATTCAGTGTTGAGTGCAGTCCTACAGCTTTGATTACATCTGTGTGTTGTTAACATCTGAGCTGAGGTGCTGTGCGGTTTCTGATTACTGCTTTCTTTTTGCTTTATTTCTTTTTGCTAGGTAGTATAACACCATAGCTGCGAAAAGTTCGGTTATCCCCCAAATGCTCTGGATCTGTGTCAGAAGGCTTTGCAAAGCTGGAGATCTTGTTAGGGGACAACCCGTGTTTACTTCACTCTCGCCGGTTACTAAACGGAGGAGAGTCAGGTAGAGTTCACCGGTCCAATTTCTACAACAGTCACCCCTCACTTCACCTGCATCCCATCGGGCTTAGGGACAATCTTCTATATTTAGTCCAGTACGAGATCACTTGCCTATTATGATGATATAGTATTCCCCAGTCAGTATGGAGGACTTGATTCATCATCTCCAGCAAGCAGTTGAAACCATGCAACAAGGTCACAGCACGTCAGGCTGAGGTAATAAATAGGCTGCAACAACAACAACCACAGCTGGCAGCAGCTTCTACATCTCATGCACCTCCTACGGGTATCCTAGCACCCTGAGCCACTGCCCATACTGCTAATGGCCAAGAGAATCAGGGCAATCCGGCAAAGCCGATCCCGCCACAAGCCTCCAAAGCACATATGTATCAAACCGAGGCTCCATTTGAATTTGAGGTTGACCCAACTGTACTTAAGGTCAATAAGCTGGAGAAGCTATTCAAGATAGCACAGGGTGTTAACTCTATTCTCGACATAGAAGATGGATATACCAACTCTGCAGTAACATTGCCAGATCGGTTTAAAATGTCACATATCGATAGATTTGATGGCTCCGGAGACCCCATGGTTCATCTTCGGCTGTTTTCAGACATTTTGTGGCCGATGGGTCTAACTAGATTACAGAAGCTCTCATTCTTTGGCTGCACCATGTCAGGAATAGCAGCCATATGGTATGCGAAGCTAGAGGATTCTGTTAAGCAGAACTGGGAGGAAATGGCCAAGGCCTTTGTTGCTCAGTACTCGTACAATGCGCAAATCGAGGTCACAACTTGTGATCTTGAGGCAACGCCCCAAGAGCCGAAGGAGGGCTTTTAAGAATTTGTGACGAGGTGGAGGGCGAAAGCTTCAATGATGACTACAAGGCCTTCTGAGAAAGATCAAATAAGGATGGTAGTCCGCAATCTGCACGGGAAGTTGTTGTAGAAGATGATCGTCCTACCTTTGTTCACATTCACCGAGCTCCATGAGATGCGGGTTCAAATTGAAGACGCCATGAAACAAGGGCTAATTACTGATAAGAAAGAGTAGGCCAAGAGGCCTTTTATGCGCAGTTCCAATGCAACCACCAGTGGTAGCACAATTGCGTGGCTGTCGAATGTGAGCATTGTCACCACCACAACCAAGACCTCCAATCCATTTGCCAATACAACTTCACAAACTTCAAACAACTCTGCCCGATCCCAGAGGACCTTCACCCAACTCTACATGCTTTTATTTTAAGCCATGAAGGTGTTGATCAAAAAGGGGCACCTCAAACTATTAGAGCCTCGCCCATTACCTGATCCTCTTCCACCGAAACACAACCTAGCAAAGTACTGCGCATTTCACCAGTAGCATGGTCACGATACCGACCAATGCTTCAAATTACGTCATGAGATTGTAGACCTCATTGACAACAAGGTGATTACAACACCCTAGAAAGCAAATGTAACTACAAACCCTCTCACGGCCCACAACCAAGTTCCCCCACCTCGAAACCTAAACCTAATCCATACACTGGCCCTCCCCTATGACCCCAGCGTATATATTACCCCTTCCCACCTACCAAGATTGACGATTTTCATTCTCGAAAGCACAGATTTGTGCATGATGGACAAGTCCCCACTTCAACCTAAACTTGTGGTGGTGATGATTGCAGTAGAAGGGAAGTTGGCCTTAGAGGAAAGTAGGAGTCCGTTGCTTGAGTGCTCTGAGGACTTGTTTAAGGGGGTGTATGATCCAAATTGCTACATTGTGCAGATTGATTAAGCCAAGCTAAAAGTGGTATTGCCAACTGTAGTGGAGGTCAATGTGGTTAGAGGGGATGGCCCGAGCCAAGGTTTAGATGATTTGGCTGAACTAGAGGAGGATCTAGACAGCCTATAGATCTTTGACGAACAAGATCAAGGAGATGTGCAAATTGACTGGTTCGATTTAAATGAGTCAACGGACAACTTTGGGTGGTTAAGTGATGAACCGGACAAGGAGAAAGGAACTAAAACAAAACTGGAGGAAAAAAAAGCAGGAATTGCTGTAGTGGCCGAAAGGGTTGATGAAAACGAAAAACTACCGGCGAACCCCGGCTTGGAAAATTCAGCTCAGGAACTGGGCGCTGTGAGCACTATGGACATAGAACAGGAAGTTGCGCTGAAGCAATTTGCACAAGAGAGGGTTGAAGAAAACCAAGAAGCTATAATGGCCCAACACCCTGCAGGGGATACCTGTAATGTGAAAGTGATCCAAACGGAGCCGGATAACTATTTGTCGGTTGTCAAAGGTGTGTTGTGGGAGGATGATGATCTACATCTGGCTCACACTGACGAGGACTGGGGTGAGTGCCTTCCAGACAACACATGGCATGCGGAAGAGATAGATCATATGACAAGAAGTAGGCGGTATTTTAAGCCACCGCACTTAGATCAAGCTGAAGCATCTGGGAAAGACAGGGAGGTTGAGAAACATAAAGAGAAGTAGCTGGAAGAAGAGACAGTGTTGAAGCAACTGAAAAAAATCCAAGCTGACATCTCAATCTGGGGTTTTCTTATGGCCTCCCGGGTACATCGACAGGCTGTATTATTAGCAATGGACAAAGCTAAATTGTCCATTGACACTACCCCTGAATAGCTTGTGGGATTGGTCTTCCCAAGTAGTGCCGGGCCAACCCTAACATTTTCTGACAAAGAACTGCCGCTGGAAGGCTCAGCTCATAACAAACCCCTGTACATATCTATTGAGTGTAGAGAAAAATGGGTACCAGTGGTGTTAGTCGACACCGGTTCAGCTATCAATGTCTGTCCTTCCCGCACAGCTTATGCCATCGGCCTTAGGCCGGCAAACTTTGTGCCCATTGCCCAAGTAATCGGGGCATATGATAATACGAGCAGAAAGGTTATGGGCACAATACAAATTAGAGTCCAGGTGGGCCCAGCTCAACAAGATGTCGAGTTTTATGTCCTGGATGTGCCGGCCACCTTCAACTGACTACCAGTGTCACGCCCCAAACCCGCCCCTAGAAGTTTGGGCATGACCACTTCAGAAATGAACACTTAACCTATTTTATATCTATATATATGGGGCGTAAATGGAAGCACTAAATATCAAAATTTGACACTGGAAACAAACTCCATCGAGCTACTACTATCATGCCAGGATCACAAACTTTTAACAAACAAATAAAATCTAAAACATACACCTGAACATCGGTTATATACATACATATATACAGACCCAGCCCTATCATTGGGCATATACAAAAACATGAAAGCTATATACATCACTCTTAGATAGACATTCAAAAAGCAAGCCAACATCTTATCAGCTTAACAAAATCAATGGATGTGTATAGTGCCTGGACACACGAAGGTTGACAAAAGAAAGCGGCGTCACGGCTAGGACTGACCACCTGATTGGTGACCTACAGAAACAGACATAACAGAGAGTGAGCCGGGCTCAGTGAATAGTAATACATAAATAAAACGATGCTTAACTTGAAACATAACACATAGCAATGCATATAAAGATGTAGAGTTCACATAGTTAGTCTGATTCTGTGCTAAGTACATAACGGCCTTAGGTTCAATCTTGCAACATAAACATGGTGGCTATAAGCCCTTGAAACATGGTGGCATGAGGCCCTTGAAACATGGTGGCTATAAGCCCTTGAAACTTGTGGCATAAAGCCCTTGTAACATATGGCACTAAGGCCCTTGAAACATGTGGCATAAAGCCCTTGTAACATATGGCACTAAGGCCCTTGAAAGATTGGCATAAAGCCCTTGTAACATATGGCACTAAGGCCCTTGAAAGATTGGCATAAAGCCCTTGAAAAATATTTGACCTTGTAGCATATTTAAACTTGTAACATATACTTGAAACATACCTGATCATACTTGAACTTGTAACATACTGGAAACATGCCTGAAACATACTTGAACATCATTCATTAATTCAAACGAAACATATCATAACTAGAGCATTTCTTGTTATCTCATGTCATTATCGTACGCTTATCAATGAGAGACTAATTCACATTCTCATGAGGGTCACACAATGATGCTAAACTTTGCACTTATATCGTAGATTCTGAATAACTTCCAATTTATAAGCAACATAGCAAAATAATTTCAATTCATATGGATACACATAGCTACTCTTATATTTACTCAGAATCCATTCTTCAAGAATGAACATAAATTTTTTTGGCAAATGACTTACTTTTCGTGCTCTATTAATCAATAGCATACACCTTTGTTTAATCATTCTTATATGTTAACATAGTTGCCTTGCCTTGTAATTAACAGAGTCCTAATGGTAACCGTTACATCATTCCCATGAGTTGACATAATTAACGTAAAGTTAACAGGACATTCCTAATAATTAGTAACGAAAAGTAAGCACATTTTCATTAGATTACAGATGACTTTATTGGTTTCACAATTTCACAGTTCGGCCCTTGGCCTGAGGGGTTCACACATTCACAATAGCCTTTGGGTTTCATAGATTCACTACTTATCACATCGGCCTTCAGCCCTTTGGATTCACAAGTTCACAAGTTTGGCCCTTGGCCTCATAGCTTCATAAGTCATAAGTCGGCCCTTGGCCACATAGGTTTGATCTTCACAAGTTCTTTTGATGTTTTCATAATTTCATAATGTTTCTCATATAACATACATAACTTCACAAACTCTTTTGAAGTTTCCATAATGTCACAGTGTTTCTCACATAGCATACATAACATATATGTCAACATAATTCTTACGACGAAGATTTAACATCAATAACGATAAACGGTTAAAGGTACATCAAAGTACTACTACTCACAGCGTTTAGGTGCTTGATCCGCCCCTGTAGCTGACCCTACACAATTCACATAATTCAAACATAATTCATCATAGTACAACACGAATCAATTCACTATGAGTCAACACAACATAATCCAACAAAGTCAATATCACTTAGTTTATCAACACCATTTGTAATTTAACATAATTCAAAATAAATCCTTGAATTCTATTTCAACATTCCAAAACCGAGTTCATATAATCCATATCATTAATAGATTATTTCCCCAATTTTCCCTTCACATTACAGTATGAATTACAATGTTTATAACATAGTTCATTCGCAAATTTTAAACATAATTTTCAAACATTTCCAAATTTCAATTGACACATATAATTCCATACCTCAATTTCATTATTCTACCTTCAATTTGGGCCAATTCATTGGTTATCATCATTAATCAACCTAGGGTTTCAAGAAAATATTGAAATTTCAAGAAAAATTCAAACTTATTAACCCATTACTTTTTATTCCAATTTTCCCAATGATTATACATCTAGGAGTCACAATCCATCATTTTAACCCACCAATTAACTTCCAACATCTCCAACTCTAAACCCCCAATTCTTAAGTTGGACATAATATGCTCAAAACTATAGCTTTTGTTTGTATATACACAAAATTCCACAAATCCATCCATGAATGCGAATATTGAAAGGGCATAAGGACCCCTACCTCAAGAATCATGCAAATGAGTAAAGATTGAGAAGAATCCTCCAAAAATTCGAATTTCAATCGGTTGGAAATGTTGACCCTTTCTTGTTCTCCATCCTTGATGTAAGATCCATGGTGGATTTGTTGATAAAAGTGGAGGAAATCAAGGTTTTGGGAGCTAGGGTTTCAGACATGGAAGAGGGGAGAAGAAAAGAGGAAAAGAAAATGTAAGAAATGGGCCAAAAATCTCGTTTTTGAGCTGCTGTCCCGCACAGCCCGCACGTGCGGCGCTATTCCCCGCACGTGCGGCTCTGCTTCCAGCACAGATGTGAAAACTTCAAATGGGTATAACTCTACCATCGGGACTCCGTTCTAGGTCGTTCTTGTGTCCAAATTGAAGCCCCGGAAATAAGCTTTCCAATGGTTCTAACCTCACATTCAAATTCAAAGTTTAGAAAAAGAAAAGGGCAAATGAGTGACGGCTGATCGTAGAATAACTATCCGGATTATATTCTTTGGTCCAATCTTACTTTACCATCATACCACCACCTCAATCAATACCCCAAAATAAGATAAAAACATTCTCAATCCCAATAGATATAGTTGAATTAAAACACATTAACCCCTAATTAAATAAGGATGACTTTTGGGGTCATTACAACCAGGGAGACCCTGGTTGCATCGGCTGAAAGCAGTCTCCTCTACCCTCCACTGATGCTGAAATACCCTCACGGGAAAGGAGTGGTGATTGTTTTTGGGAATTCATCCATTCACCCACCGCAGAGGTAACTACACCAGTGTTGGAGATCACTCATGGCCAGGAGGATGTATTCCTCTCAGGGTTCACTATGGCTGAGGCCCGAGGAGTGCAGGCCATCTTGGCAGCAAATGAGGGCATGTATGTCAATGCCTAGTCTGTTTATTTCATGAATAAATTGCAACATGTACTAGGAATGAGACTTGGAAGAAGTGGTTAAAAAGGCGTTGCAATATTGACAGACATGCCGCACAATCCACATGCTTTTGGTCTGGGTTATGTACCCACCAAAGAGGACTAGATTAGGAAAAGAGAAGAGACGACAGGCAGAGCCAGAGCCAAGTAGGCCGGGAAACACTATGAGCTCATTCACAGGCTAATCCAGGGAACGTTGAATGGCCGCTTCGTTCGGGAGGGAGAAGATTTCCCCTTTTCCGACTTTCCCGAGCCCTAGATGAATTCTACAAAGCAGTGTGTTCCTGGCTTCGAAATCTTCTTCGACCTGCAGTTGCAAGATAGTGATACCGAGGAATAGGCTGAACCGAGTGTTGAAGTTGAAAAGGGCATGGAAAGTAATTCGGACAACAGGGACCTTGGAGTAGGGGAAGCACCGGCATGTCTCCTTACAGATCCTCCGGCTGACTCGGAGAACTTGGAGGATAACCTTACCATCTCCATGATCGGGGACCAACTGGGTGTGAACCCATCCAGCAGCATTTTGGATGCATCTGAAGCACCATCTTTTGTCTGGCAGCTAGAGGAGGGCTACCTGTCTAGTTCTGAGTCAGGTGATGAGCCAGAATCTGATTCCACAGAGTCTGTGGAGTCGGAATCAGATTCTGGTTCTTCTGAGTCCGAGTTTGGTATTCTTAAGGGTGATAACCCGGATGCCAAGGTCTTGTCTAGGTCCTCTTTTTCTTTTGCTTTTGAGTCAGTTGTAACCGAAGAGCTGGATCTTATGAATGAGAACGCTGCCAATTCTGAGTATTTCTCTGTGCCACTTATTTATTGCATTGACCAAGATTTTCTGAATTTCAATGAAAACGATAAGGAAGGAATTCCTCTGGTTTTGAAAAACTTGATTAATCGAGAGGAGGAGAGGTTTGCAAAACCCTGCGCTGATAAAATCATTGCTAGTAATGTGAGTACTGAGAAGGATTCACGTCTGGTCCAGATCGGGTCCACGTTGTCTTCGGAGGAGCGCAAGCGCTTAGTTGCTTTATTAAAAGATTTCAAAGATGTTTTCGTGTGGTCCTACAAAGACATGCCTAGAATCGATCCTGAGATTGTACAGCATCGAATCCCTTTTGACCCCAAGGCCGGACCTGTCAAGTAGAAGTTGCGAAGAATTTGTCCGGATTAGACGCTGAAAATCAAGGAAGAGGTCACCAAGTAGATCGAAGTAGGTTTTTTGTTAGTGTCTAAATATCTGACTTGGTTGGCCAATATCATCCTAGTGTCGAAAAAGGATGGTAGAATCCGGGTGTGTGTGGACTTCCGAGATTTGAACAGAGCCAGTCCGAAGAATGACTTTCCTCTGCCGTACATTGATGAGTTAGTGGATTTCACTGCGGGCCATGCATTGTTATCCTTTATAGACGGGTTTTTCGGGTATAACCAGATTCTGATGGCGCCCGAGGACAGGGAAAAAACTGCATTTACTGCGCCGTGGGGTACCTACTGCTATGCCGTTTGGGCTGAAGAATGCCAGGGCTACCTATCTGAGGGCTGCAACCACCATTCTGCATGATATGATCCACAAAGAGGTCGAGGTGTATGTGGACAACATGATTGTCAAGTCCAAAGAAAGAGAGGGCCACTACACTACCTTGAAAAAATTCTTTCAACGGATCAGAAAATACAAATTGAGGTTGAACCCGCAGAAGTGCACTTTCGACGTAACAACAAGGAAAATGCTGGGTTTCTTAATCACACAGAGAGGCATCGAGATAGATCTTTCCAAAGTTAAGGCCATCCTAGAAATGCCACCACCAAGGACTGAAAATGAGGTGCGAGGCTTTCTGGGTAAAGTGCAATTCATAACGATTTATTTCCAAATTAACCTTGACTTGTGAACTGCTTTTTGGTCTCCTGAAGAAAGGAAAGAAATTCTGATGGGATGATTATTTTGAGCAGATTAAGTAGTATCTCTAGAATATGCCGGTATTGTCGCTGTTAGAGCCGGGGAAACCTTTGATTTTGTACCTGTCAATAACAGACACAACTATGGGATGCATGCTCACTCAAGAATCTGAAGATAAGGTGGAGAAAGCCATCTACTACTTGAGTAAGAAAATGCTGGATTATGAGACCTGCTACACTCCGTTGGAGAAAGCTTGCCTAGCCTTGGTATGGGCTACAAGGAATTTAAGACACTATTTGTTAGCTTACTCCGTAATCTTGGTTTTGAGATTAGATCCTATCAAATATCTCTTTGAGAAACCGGCGCTTACGAGTAGGCTAGCCCGTTGGTTGCTTCTCCTCTTCGAATTTGATCTCAAGTATGTTACCTGCAAGTCGGTCAAGGGGAGAGCTGTAGCGGTGTTCCTGGGAGATCACCCAGTAGAGGGGGATAAGGCGGTGGAACACTTGTTCCCAGATGAAGCCATTCTATAAGTTGAGAAAGAGACTTGGACAATATACTTTGACGAAGTGTCCAATCAATATAGTTATGGGATAAGTGTGTTGCTGATAGCACCCAACGACTCCCATATACCTTTAGCCTTCAAACTCTGGTTCAAGGTGTCTAATAATGAAGCAGAATATGAAGCGTGTATCCTGGTTTAGAAGTTGCCCTGGAACTAGGGGCAAAAATGTTGGATGTCATCGGGGACTCGAACTTAGTTCTTTATCAAGTAAATGGAGACTGGAAAGTCAAAGAAGAAAAGATGAAGGCTTATCACCAGACCTTGGACGTTCTGATTCTTAGGTTTGAAAAACTAACTTTCATGCATCTACTAAGAGAGAGCAACATGTTCACTGATGCTTTAGCAACTCTATCTTCTATGGTAGACATCCCACTTGGAGTCCGGATGCATCCGATTATCATTGAGCAGAGATACACGCCGGCCTATGAAACAATCGCCGCAATAGATGAAGCGCAAGACAAAAACCCTTGGTACTACGATATTTGGAACTTCTTAGAAAATGGGGTTTATGCACCAAGGGCAAATGCCAAGGACAAATGAGGAATACGGCGAATAGCCGTCCAATTTATTATTTGCGGAGGTAAACTATACAAAGGGGGTCATTTGAGAATGCACAAGTTGTATGTCAAAGAAGAGGAATCAAAGCGCCTGATGGAGGCCATCTATGGAGGAGAGTGTGAAATGCACATGAACGGAGTGATGTTAGCCCTAAAGACTCTCAGGCAAGGTTATTACTAGTCCACTATGGAGGAGGATTGTATTGGTTTTGTTCGGCGATGCCACAAATGCCAAATTCATGCCAATCGTATGAATATCCCGCCGTCAAAACTGTACAACATGACTTCGCCATGGCCTTTCTCGATCTGGGGAATTGACGTCATCGGTGCAGTCAGACCAAAAGGGTCGAATGGGCATGAATACATTTTGGTGGCAATTTATTACTTTACAAAGTGGGTGGAAGCTCAGTCCTATGCAGTGTTGAAAGCATCGCATGTGGCCAAGTTCATCAGAAACAATATCATTTGCCAATATGGAGTCCAAAACGAGATCATATCAGATAATGGCTTCCACTTCAAGAAAGAGGTGATAGACTTGTTGGAGAAATACAATGTGGTTTTCCATAAGTCATCTACATATAGGTCGCAAACCAATAGAGCTGTTGAGGCCGCCAACATGAACATCAAGAATATTTTGCAAAAGATGGTTGAGACCTACAAGGATTGACTAGATAAATTGCCATTTGCACTCTGGGGCTATAGAACTTCAATCCGGACGTCTATAGGGGCAACTCCTTTTTCTCGTATACGGGATGGAAGTTGTTCAGCCAATTGAAATAGAAGTCCCATCGATGTGAGTTATGACTGAGTGTCAGATAGTAGAGGCAGACTAGCAACAGAGCAGATTCAAAAAGTTGATACTGTTTGATGAGAGAAGGCTGAAAGCATTGTATCATGTTCAAGGCTACCAGCGCAGGATTGCTAGGGCTTTTAACAAGAAAGTTAAGTCCCGGAATCTCAAAGAGGGAGATATGGTGCTGAAAGACAACCGAGCTCTCATTCATAACCCTAGAGGCAAGTTCAGACCCAATTCGACTAGTCCTTACATCATCAAAAGTATTTGATCAGGTGGAGCTGTTATTCTCTGGACTTAGATGGCCTGGAATTTTCACAACCGATCAACATGGACAAGTTGAAGAAATACTATTCCTGAGAGGCTCGCTAGGCTGAAAATCCGAAAGGGCGACCTAGGCAAAAGTTAGAGCATGAAAAATTAGAAATAAAGAAAAACTGAGCTCGCAAGGTTGGAGCGCAAAAGGAGAGAGTTAATACTCGAGTGAACTAGAGCCGAACTACGTAAGGCCTAATTCCTATCTTTGGGATACATAGGCAACTTCATCCTGAAATTCGGCCATAATCATCTCCAACTCAACTGTCTTGTCCATTTGTTTGATCAGGTCATCTTTGTCTGTTCGTTAATCTGAGAGTTCGGTTGTGATCGTTACTTTGAGAAAAGAGCTGGTTACAATACTGAGCAGTGGTGTTCAATCAAGGGGCAATTTGTGATCTTTTGATTTGGGGTTGTACATCTTGAGGATTGATTATGTCTGTGTCAAGTGGTGATCCTTTTCGAAAATGGTTTTGGAAACTTTTAATAAAAGTTAATTTTGTTCAAATTTTACCTTTACAACTTAGACAATTTTTGGACCAAAAAGAAAATTTTCAGTGCTCACAACTTTAATTTCATTGATTTCAACATAAAGTTCTCCAACTCTTTGATACAAATCAAAGTTGCTTTTATTACATTGAAAAAACTTAAAATAAAGGTCAAAGCAATAAACTAGGGGCATAGATGAGTCAGGTGCTCCTGCATCCTTCGTCCGTGCTTGTGGAAGCTTCTGAAGCCAAAGTGGGCCCGGTTTGTGGGTCATCCTTGAGCCAAGCCAAGCATTTACCAGAAAGAGCGCAACTGAAACTAGGGGTAGGGGCTAGAAACTCTCTCATCCTCCAAGCAGTGAGGTACCTAGCCAAGTGTGAACCATGGATGGGGAATGAAACCAGGTAGTCTACCCCCTCCTCTAGGTGGGTCTGGTCATGCCTGAACTGATGTCTGGACCGAAAAGAAAAATAGAACACGCAATGCGTGAGGCCAATCAACTGTATGCCAGGTTGTCGAGCCATGCTGTAACTCATCTCGGTCAGATTAAGCCAGAGGCAACGCCAAGCTATGTCAGCAGCAGACTTGTTACACATCCAGTCGCACCACCATCCTTCATTCATGAAATCCACTAGTCGGTGGCGGAAGAAATAACCTCAAGCTGAGTACTCATGGCAAGAATCCACTACCTTCAGCTTATTCATAAACCACACCTGGGAAGGAATGAAAGAAATGAGAGATTAAAGAATAGAGAATGTATGTTGAGAAAAAAGTGAGAAAAGGGCTTTGAGAGAAAAATAGAGCATGAGTGCCTAGTGATGTGAGAAACACATATGAGAAATGGTAGGAAATAATACCTGAAGAAATAATGGACTCCCCGCGAATCTGGTAGTCTCTAGCTGATGAAAGGCATCTAAGCCCATCAAGGTCTCAGCCAACGCCAAACCAATGCAACTCTTGCCTTCTTTCAAACCTTGGGCCACTTCAATCAATCGAATGTTGGACCTGCCAAAGCTAGGGGCAAGAAGGAAATAAGCAAGCATACACAAGCAGAGGGCATGTTGCCGAAAACCTCGCTAGAGAAGGTCGCCTCTGTCACCGATGTCGAAAAACTGATGAATCAAACTGGGAATGTCTAGCTCTTTGTTGTGGGCCAGAGATCGAGCCTCGTGTAGAGTGAACCCACACATCCATCTCAAAGCTTGGGCGTAGCCAAAACGGGGTTGAGGCATGATTTTCTCATTATGCCTGGGATTCCATTAATGTCTGAAATTCTTCAATTGTCGGGCATATTTTTTGTCCCCCGAAGCTAAAGGCGTGTGTAATTGGGTCCTAGCATCGGGCCGCGGTATGGAGGAACGGAAAACAAAGTGGAGTACGGCTCAACAGAAAAAGTACATTTATGCTAAAACCCCAGAAATTTACCCTTTCTGTGTCGTCTAAAGTTGCAATCCAATCCGTGAGCTTTTCGGTAAAAAATGACTCCATTTGTGGAAGAAATAGCAGTTGAAATGAAGTTCTGCAAAAGAATTCACGAAGCTGAACCTTTTGTAGAAGATAAGGCTATGAGTGGAAGCCAACTGTCAGCATTCCGATGATTCGCACATTTGTGGTCGACAAGTGGCAAGCAGGCAACAGTAGTGGCCAGCAGGCCGCCCTTTATGGTCGGCAAACTCTATCTCTGGCCGGCAGCCTTCTTTTCAGGCTTGCTGTCCACATTTGTGTTGAGAGTGCTGGAAGCTTGTGTCTTGTCTTGATCTTTGAGTGCTTTAAGATCTTGTTTTGAGTCGTTTCGGTTTTAGCAAGTTTTTTTATTTGTATCTAAGTTGTTTTTACTTTGTTTATCGAGTTGTATGTTGTATTTTGTATTTCGGTTGTTAGTCAGCTCATTACCCGATTAAGTACATTGTTTCAATCAAGCGTGTACTTGGCCAATTCGATTCCATGTCCATTTCATGCAAATATGGTGCTCGTGATGCAAAAATAACAACACTTTTTATAAAATTTGTGAGGTTTTTATTCCGATCATGGTTTTACAAAAGAGGAGTACAAGTTTTCAAAGCAAATAAAACCTATTTGAGGCTATACATGTGCTAATACATGTGCTAATGCTACTAAACAAAAAGAAACTAAGCAAAAGTATAAAAATCAGCGCCAATCGTCTTAGGCCTGAGAGGCCCCCTTTGTCCTGTTCCTCGGAGGGGAGGACTCTGGGGCACTATCTCCATCAGTGCCGTTGTTTGAATCAGTCTCTGAACCCGAGCTGGTATTGTCTCCGCTCTCTGCCTCAGAGTCCGCAACGTCGTCTCTACTCTCGGATCTCGAGCCAGCACCATTGTCCCCACTCTCGGACGACTTAGAATGCCGACTCACTACCTCCTCGGAGTCACTGGTCTCAGCATCATCATCGCTCAAGATGGGCTTTGGAGGACTGCTCTGGCCTCTGGTACCCCTATTTCTACCTCTCCTCCCCACTACTAGAGGAGGTACTATCGGTGCTAGTGATGCTGCCGTCGCCGGAACCATCGGTACAGATGGGATTTGAAAAAGACAGTTGTCAACATATTTGCTATAGTGTGCGTATCAGATACATGCAGAATAAGTGTATGCAGAAATCAATTACGGTGTATGAGTACGGTGTGTGAGTGCAGTGTGCCAATGCAGTGTATCAGTGCAGTTTGGGAAAGATTTCAGTTGAAATGCTAGTATATCAGTGGAAAGATGATAGCATGAAACGCAAACTGAAGAAATTACCTAGATACCGTGGAGACTGAGCAGCGTTTCCCTCCTCTACACTATGCCCATCAAGGAAGCTATAAGCTCGAGACAGCTTCCCGTGTACTCTATAGATGCCCGTAAATGCATTTGAATGATCAATGTTCGCAATAAACATATCTGAAATGAAATGTGGAGTGCCAAGCATAAAGAATAGTCCATACTTAGGACGAACCCCGAACTCTGACAAGCTCGTGCCTAGCCTCTACAAGCTGAATCGGGATTTGATAAGTGGACCCAGTATACCGCTAGCATATGAGCGCAATGGGAAGCTCTGGCTAACGGGTGCTCTACTCCGCAGGGGGAGCCCCTTCAGCATGAGCCCTAGTCGCCTTAGTTGCCTCTCTCGCCGCAGGAGCCCTCGCCCCCTCGCCTCCGTGAGCACTTGTCAGAGGTGGCATAAGGTGGGTCTGAATAAAGGTCGCATAGTTACCCTCTGCTCTGAACTAATCAGCATCCAAGCCCACCATGAACTGAGTAACTATATCAACGGACAGACTGTCTGTTGATCTCATAGACTCTGGCGGTGGCATCAGAATGACCAGATCCGGCAGGCTCACGGTTTGGCAGACGAACAGCTCACTCAAGAACCAGGCCTAGCAGACTAGGCGCTCAAATAGGATCTGAAAGCGCGACGTGGCCTAGGCCCCGACGTACTGGTCCCGTACCCTACCCGGCATCATGGCCCAAGGCTGCCACATGATTTGCAAACAGAGTGAACAAATTGTTAGTTGCTGTCAGTTGCTAAAGTATGAATCGAAACAGTCTTAAAGCAAAAATGACTGTGTTTTGGGTTACCTTGTGGGCGGCCACAATGTCAAAATAATAACGGAAGAAGGTGAAGGACTTGCGGCTCCGACGGTGACACCTGTCATCATATCACCTCGAGTAAGGGACCATTGAGGGGAGCTCCTCCATGGGCTTTGGGGCAAGAGCTGGAAAATATGCATAAATCCACAGTTGCAAGAAAAATGCAGTGATATGTGATCAACAGGGCATGAACAGATATAGAAAATGCAAAGCAAAAAGCATACAGCCTGAACAAATATAGAAAATGCAAAGCAGAAAGCACAATGTATGAACAGATGCAGAAAGTGTAAAGTAGAAAACACAGGTGTTGAACAGAAAATGTAAAGTAGAATATGTAAAGTGCAAAGAGGAAACTGAAATGCATACCTCCCAGGCTCGCTAGTAGCCTCCGATCAACTCTTCCCTCAGACAGGAGGTAGAGCTCATATAGCCGTATAGAGCGGTAAGGCCAGCTCCGCCCTAATCATAGAAGCGTACCTGGGGAAGGGTCACCAGGGCGCTTAATAGATATAAGTCCACGATGTTCCACCTGTTCGAAAACAAGATAGTACCAAAGACAAACATCAGGAAGCCCCGGGCGTGCTGTTCCATCTCCTCTAGAGTCTCAGGCTCAATCCCTCTGTACTGCTCAGCAAACCAACTATATTTGACCATAGCTAACCAATACGAGGGTGGTTGTGCTCCTAACAGCTCGATCCAAGCCGCCTCTCACTCCCCTATGTTGGTGTCAAAAGGGATTGGATCTCCCCCTACTCTTAAGCCTGTGATCATGACGAAGTCGTAGGGAGTCATCGTCATCTCCCCGGCAGTAGAGAAGTGGAAGGAGTTGGTGGTGTCCCACCACCTCTCCACTAGTGCTTCCAGAAGTGGACGGCTTACAATGACGCGCGTCAGGCCGGAGCACAAAAGGCCGCAGCCGGTCTCATCCACAATGTCACGGACTCCAGCAGGGAGCTCGTCATACCAATCTCTCGCTGTCGTAGCTCCGTACCCTTTGTAGGCACGAGACTCTCCTTGTGGCAAAGAACAAATGAATAAGATGAAACGCAGTGGTAAAAGTACAGTCAGATGAAAGGCAGTGCAAGAAATCCAGTAAAGTAAAGGCAGGAATACATGAGAATAGAATTTATACCTCAGTGGCACTAGCTGAAAGGTGGAAGACTGACTCCCTCAACAGGAGGTCCTCTGGTGCACCGTGAGTAAAGTCGCTGAAGCGCCTAATGCCTCTGGGTGGCAATATGTCTGTCTGGAGATGATATCTCGCCGGATCAAAAGGTCGTACCCTCAATGGTATCGGCTCTAGCTCAACCTCAGGCTTAAACTCCGCCTCGAGGTCTGGACAACGACCGGCTCCTCTACCTCGGCAATGGGTAGTAATGCAAATGAAACCTCGGGAGGAGCTCCGTCGTGTGGAATATCATCTGCCATCTGGAAAATGGGTGAAAAGTAGGTGAAAAGTGAAGAAAAATGGAGAAAATAAGGTAAACTTGAAAAAAGTCAACCATAGGAGAGAGAAAATGAGAGAAAAAGTTAAGGCCCGAAACAGTTCACAAAACCCGATAGAAACTCGAGTAGAACAAGCCTAAAGTGGTGGAAACCCAAGAAAAAGTGTCGAAACCAAAATCCAATCGGTTCAAAGTGAAGAGAATCAAGAGGGTTTAACGAATAAAGTGTGTGTGGGGAGTTAAAAAACGTGAGTAAAGTTCAAATCTAGAGAGAAGGAGCACCTAGAGAGAGAGAGAAGATTTTCAGACCTAAGGTTGTAAGGAAATGAACCCTTGTGATGTATACTTAAAGACCCGTGGGTGAAATGTCTAAAAAGCCTTGAACTGCCATCGGTGGCCGACAAGTGGCCGGCAAGCCACATTGGTGGCCGGCAAGGTTCTTTGATGGTTAGTAGGTGGCCCGCAACCTCCCCCTGCGGCCGAAAAGTGGCCGGTGGCCTTCCTCTGTGTCCTGATGTTGTTTTGTGTCTTTGTTTTCCAAGAAGTGTAAAGAAGGTTCATTGTTTGGTTCAGATTGTTTTTAAGGGAGCTCAAAGCTATGTTTTGGCGCACGACATTCATCACTTGTAAACATGAACGAGGTGTATCCTTTTGAACATATTGCAATTCCTCCGAGAGGTAACTCGGAGGTGTCACTGAGTATTGTTTTATTAGATTTACGCTTTTGTTCTTTTCCATTGCATAGAATGTGCATCACACATATGTATGTTACATGCATGTCATCTCGCATCATTTATATTTCATGCATAGAATATGCATTTGTTTATTGCATAGAATATGCTCTTGCTCTTATTTCATGTGTGGAATATGCATTGTTACTGAATTGACTTGTTCACTTTGTGCATCTATCGCACTTGTTCACTTTGTGCATTTATCACACACGTTCACTTTGTGCATCTATCGCACGCCTCTCTGTTTTATTTCGGGACGCATGAAACGCGACCCCGAGCCATTTTCTCTTGTATCTCAGAACGCGTGAAGTGCATCCCTGGGCATGTTGTATCTCGGGACGCGTGAAGCGCGAGCCCAAGTAGTTTCTCTTGTATCTTAGGATATGTGAAGCGTGGCCCTAGGCGTGTTGTATCTCGGGACGCGTGAAGCGCGAGCCCCGAGCAGTTTCTCTTGTATCTCAGGACGCATAAAGCGTGGCCTTGGGTGTGTTATATCTCGGGATGCGTGAAGCGCGAGACCGAGCAATTTTCTTGTATCTCACGACACATGAAGGGTGGCCCCGGGAGTGTTTTATGTCGGGACGCATGAAACGCGAGCCCGAGCGATTTTCTTGTATCTCAGGACACGTGAAGTGCGGTTCTTGGTGTGTTTTATCTCGGGACACGTGAAACGCGACCCTAAGCAGTTTCTCTTGTATCTCGGGATGTGTAAAGCGCAGCCCCAAGTAATTTTTCTTATCTCAAGACGCGTGACGTGGGATCTTGGGCAGTTTTTATCTCAAAACGTGTGAAGCACGACCCCGAGCAGTTATCATTTCTCAGTTTCTCAGGACACGCGAGGTGCAACCGTGAGCGATGTTTTCTTTCCTCATCTCTTGTTTTGGCATGGTTAGAGTGTGTTTTTTGATCTTTTTGCATGAAGCCTGTTTTGGTTTTAAGCTTGAAGCTGCTCATTCATATGTTATTATCTTGTTGTCTTGCTTATCGCATTTGTTATTACTTATTACATCATCTCACATGATCATGGGTTTTCAAAATAGTCGGCTTCGCGTAGCATGTGAGTCCAGCTTTCAAAGTTACATTGTGCATATCATTTGCATCTTGCCCCAGAACTACGCTGGTTTGATTCCTTGCGAAGGGATACGTAGGAATCCTGCAGGCGCAACCATTTATTTCTGTCTTGATTGTTTGTCCAAGTTTTACAGCCTTGCCAAAATGGGTCGTCTCCAGGCTTTGACATTCACTTACGTCATTTCATGACTCCGAGTTCTGTCAAAGAGGGATAATTGTAGACACCCCATTTTTAACGGCCCTTACGACTTGGACGTCATCGCTTGCACACCCGATGACGAGCCTATATGCTCGTCGAGTGGTTGAAGTTCTCAGCGGAATGCCACAGCTTTAAGCCTTTCAAACCCTACACCCCTGTTGCCTTTGTTTTTGGACCAAACCCTAAGTTTTTCAAGCCTGTAACCCTTGGTGGCCTATCGGCCACCTTTTTGGGCTGTCGGCCATCACTTTTGGTTGTTAACCACCAGTGATGGCCAAACGGCCAGTAGTGTCTTTTGTAGATATTTTGTGACAGTTGTGCTAGCTGTTTGCACAGATGCTTGCATCTGCTCCCACATGTAGGGCTAGATGTTCTTGAGGGGAATTCATGTTTTCTATATATAGAAGGCCTCCCTCTTATGTTTTAAGGTTAGAAAAATTTTAGAGCAAAATTTTTCCTTTCTCTCTACAATTCTCTCTCTCTCTCTCTCTCTCTTCCAAATTTTTACACCTTTGCCTACGCATCCTTAACCTTTGCCTATACACTCTTAA
Source organism: Camellia granthamiana (assembly GCA_036172215.1). Taxonomy (NCBI): domain Eukaryota; kingdom Viridiplantae; phylum Streptophyta; class Magnoliopsida; order Ericales; family Theaceae; genus Camellia; species Camellia granthamiana. The sequence continues at coordinate 34,852,236 of CM069903.1, read as the reverse complement.
CCAAACCTCTTCATTTTTGAGTTGAGGTATCTTAGAGCCTTGTTTGAGCTCTTGAGGGTGTGTTTGCCTTGGTTTATTGCTTGAAATTGACTTTTCTCTTCAAAGGTATAAAGTTTTGCCTCTTTGCTAGCTTTATCTACTTTTTTTTTTTTTTTTTTTTTTTGCTATTGTCAAAATATTTTTTGGGCTATATAAACTTTGTATTTTTGGGTTGAAGCTTGGGTTTTAAGGTCACCAAAGGTTGAGGGGTGGTTTACCTTTCTTTTTATCTTGTTTTGAAGGCCTTTACCCTTGTGTTTCCCATCCTTTTACTATCTGTTTTTGAGCTTTTAAAGACTAATTTTCTGAGTTATTTTAGTGGCCAAAATCATATTTTGAATTCCAAACTTTGAGGGGTTAGCCTCCCCTTATTGTATCTTGCTTACTAGCCGAGCTTGTGCTATGTTTTAGCTATTAATCTAGCTATTTTTAGCTCAATTCCAGCATGTTTTAGAACTTTTTTTAAGACTATTTTAGCACTGTTTTTGGATGATAGTTGCATTTGAACTTTGTTTTGCATGTTTATAGTATAATTGTCCTCATGAGTTTGGTGTTCTAGGCCTTAGATACCATCTTATTTGAGTTGATTGCGTTTATTTATGGCTTTCCATACTTGTGATCACTTTTAATCATCTCTGCAACCTCCCTCCTTTCTTGGCTTTTGTCTTGCTTTGAAAGTGGTTCAAACTACTTGTTTGTTTAAGCATGAGATTGAGATGTCATGCTTAATGGTTTAATCCCTTAAGGGGTTCATTACCAACGGTATGACGTCTTTTTCATGCCTAAAACAACACTTGGTTTTATCCTTCTTTCCATTAGAGGACTTAAACTCATCCTTTGGACTCAATGAATTAAAGAATGGTTGGTAATTAAAATGAAGCAATAAAATTGGAACTAAAATGGTACAGGATAAGAATTTGGTTTTGTGTTCAATCGGATATTAACTGAACGCATGGAAGCTTGAGGCATTTCATACTCCTTAGTGATGAAATGATTCAAGTTTCCAAGGTCACCACTTTCCTTGATCAATTCATGAAAAGGAAGAGGTTTGAGTCATATTTTGTTGCATTCATTAAACTTGCACACTTTGGTTCATAAGCCATCATACAATGAAATTGCTTAAGTTGATGGTTTGTGGACCAAGTTTACTACTCCTTTGATTTGTTCATGATAAGGAGGGGTGAATTGTGCAAACAAACCCTTAACCCTGTGCATGCTCTGTTTGTTTTCTGTTGCAGCAAGTTGAGCCCTGCAGCAGTGGCCAGCCGGCCACTTTCCATAGCCGGTAGGCCACTTTTGATGGCCAACCGGCCATCATAGGTGGCGGCAGGCCCTCACTCCTGGCTGGCCAGCCACCAATGCAAAATTCAGCAATGTGTTTTTTGAGCAGAGTAAAGCCATTCTGAAAGTGGACCAAGGTGTAAGTGTTCTACTGTGCAACAAAGACCTTTTGGAAGCAAAACAGTGGCTTTTCGGGTGGAAACCGAACACGTGCATGAGCATTCCTCAAATACCGAGCATGTTTAAGTTTAAATATTTAGTTTAGATATTTGTTGTAATTAATTAGTTATAGTTAGTTAATTTTGTAAAGTGTTGTATTTAATTAGTTAGTTAACTAGTTGTTTTGATTTCGTGTTGTAATTATTTTAGTTAACTAGAATAGTTAATTCATCTGTAATAATTAGTTAAGTAGTTTAGCTAATTTAATTTGTTTTGTAATAATTAGCTTAGCTTTAACTAGTTAGCTAGTTAGTTCATTCGGACTCTCCTTCGTAAGAGCCCAATATAATAACGTGTATGTCTTCCAACCATACGTCTTTCTCCCTTTTATTTACTAGCTTATGATGGTTAGTTTAGGGACATCATGTTTTGTTTAGCGCACTCCATGTTTGCATCCACTTGAATTGCATGCATCGAGGCTCGGTTTATCATTCTAACCTGCATTGTTAGTCAAATACTTCTTTGAATATGTGCTTAGACCGCATGCTATCAAATTGTTTCATATTCTATGTTAGGTAGCCGAGCCTATTTAGATTACGTATCATATGTGTTGCATTGGTCATCTCGCATAGTTAGATTCTTGCGTTTTTCTAACTCATTTCATTTTTTGGCTTGGAGTACTAGGCGAGCCTTTACTCGTTGCATGAATGTGATTGTTGCCATGTTTAGCATGCTTGCCATAAGGCTAATTGCTTAAATGATAATTGCTTGAATTGGAATAATTTGAGTAATGTTCATATGCAATCACTTTTTCAAGTGATACATATTTCGAAATAATTTCTCAAAACAAATATGAATCAAGTGTTCCAATTCTTACAAGTTAGTCTATACTTGTCATGACCCAAACCCACCCCTATGGGTTTAGCACCGTAACCGGCCAGTAATCCGTGATTATCGAAGGCTTGCTTAACAGTAATAATAGTAATACAGAGTACAAGGGCTAGCGGAAGCCAAAACAGTAATAAAAGATGTCCAATGAGCTGTGACAGTCTGTATGCAAAAAGACTTTTCATACATATTCACATTCAGAACCAAAACAGTATATACATACATATACAAGCATTCAAGTTATGGACCAAATCCCTAACATAACGGTACAGTAACGGTCTATACAGTCAATACAAACAGAAACAGAGAGGGGGAAAACTCAAACACCCCAAAGCAGCCTTGGCTTGGCAGCACTTGGAACCTCGCAGTGAGGCACGTTGGTTGGCTTGACAAAAAGGGAGTTTAACCCAACTCTCCTAGCTCCGATCCGGTGCCTGGACACCTACATATATATATAAACAGTGAGCTAAAGCCCAATGAATAGCATATTCGTAAAGAGGTTAAGAATGAATGTCCTTTTAGTATTTAAAACAGTCAGTTATAATAGTATATCAGTCATTCAGTCATAGCAGTCATATGTGGTACATCCCATAGCAAAATAGTACAGTAGGTCTTAACAGACCGAACAGTCAGTTGATGGCCATCATATCAGTAAACAGTAGTGGTTCCAAACATGGGAACCGACAGAGATCTCTGTAACAGTAGCAGTAACAGTACAGTAACAGTAAAATGCTATGGATGCCACGAATACATTTCGCAAATAGAACAAACATTCATTTAGTAAGAAATATCATTTTAGAAAGTAGTACAGTTGATCATTCAGAAAATATTCATAATTGAATATATCTTCACAACATTGTTACTTATAGAGTTCTGGGCTACAGATAGGCTAGTGAGCGTCCTCGGATGCCAACCCTACGCAGTTACAGAATGAACTAGGCCTAGGAATGCCTAGGATGGAATAAGGATGCAAAGATGCACTTTAAAACACTTTTCAAATTTTTGCTGAAACAAGGGTCCCGCTCGAGCGTGGCTTTATCCGCTCGAGCGGACATGCAGACAAAAGAGCTACGCTCGAGCATGACTTTCCTCGCTCGAGCGGACTGCAAAAGTACTGGATGCATGAAATTCACGCTTGACGGGCGCTCGACCCCCGCTCGAGCATGAGACACAAGTCCTCGCTCGAGCGTGCATTCCCTCGCTCGAGCGGACTGTAAACACATGCAAAGTACTGGATATACGCATTTCACGCTCGAGCGTTACTTTACCCGCTCGAGCGGACTGCATGAACTCAGAGTGTACGCTTGAGCGTGGATCTAAAATTTGGAATTTCCAGATTTCTCTCCAAGCATGAAACTCAACATTTAAAGCATCAAATTTGATCATTTTGGGCTAATTTTCCAGAAAACACTTTAAAACTCATAATATGACACGTTTCAAAGATCAATTTGCAAAATCAAAGCCCAAAGGTAGTTTAATTGAACCCATTTTCAAACAAAACTTCACGAACATGATGTACATGCAACATGCATGAATTTAATCAACTTCAAAGCTTCTAATACAAGAACAAATGAGTTTAAACTTCCAAAAACATGATGAATTCATGGACCATAGCTAGAATGTAGACATGCATGTAGTAATTCCCATGAAATCAACTCAAAACTCAACAATGTAAACATGCATGCATGGATTACCACTCAATTCAACAATTTAAACCAAATCTTGACTCTAAACTCTAATTCACCATGAACCATGTAAGAAGTAACTCAAATTCACAATAGAGAAGATGAATTCTCTACCTTAGGTCCTCAATTTCAAGAATGGAAGCTCAATTATGCAATTCTTCTACAATTCTTCAAGTCTCAAAGCTAAATTTGTTGAAATCAAGCCTTCTCCTAACTCTTCCTCTCTCTCTAGTCGGTTTTGGGTCTTGAATAAAGGCTGAAGAGGTGCTAAGGCTAACATATATTAATCCAATAAATGGCTCATGAAAAAGTCCACTAAGTGGCATTTAGGTAAATAACTTGAACTAATGTAATTTAGTACTAATTAATCCAATTTAATCGTACCAAATCAAATTTCAATCAAATCTACCATAAAATCACGTAAATTCTAATTAACATGAAACATTAACCGATTTCAGATTCGGCTGCTGATAAGGCCTTCAATTTACAGTTCAAACTTAAAACATGAACAGATCAATTAACAGTCAAATAGATACAAATGTGTTTAAACTAATACACTTCCATCAATCAGTCAGAATTTCAGTCAATCAGTCACTTAACATGCTTAATCATAGATTAGCACTAATCAGTGGTATTATCAGTAAACAGTGGTGAGTGTTGTCACAATACTTGTGTGTGTGCGCATCACATAGTAATGCTAGCCTAATAAACCGGAACAAGAGCATATAATGTACATAAGATTCATATCATGATTAGTAGATGCCAATATTTGATTGGGCGAGTGGGGGTCCTCAATTCATTCATGACCTTCCCCTCTCGTATCTAAATTCCCGAGCCGAGACAATCTTGGTGATGACGGATACATGGCCTTTGACATGAGTCATTGGTTTTCTAAATTTCTCTAAAACAAAAATATTTAGGTGACGACTCTGTATCTGGCAAAGCAGTCTATTTTTGGCAATTTGGTTCAAAATTGATTTTCCAAAAGATTTGCCGAATTGAGACTCTTTGGTGATTATCTATTTCAAATTGCACTTGTGGAATCAGATTCAGAACCGCGGAAGCCCGATACTGTAGGGCTTATTTCGACTCTCGAAAGGGGGGTGAAAAAGTTGAGCAACAATATGCATTACACGGACATTTAAAAAGAATAAGGGACAATTAGATCAACCAATTAGTAAACGATGAAAACGGTTAGTTGGTTGCAATCGATTAAGTGTGCTATGCTTGTATTTGTCTGAGTAGGTTGAACGCCACGTCCCAGCCACGTAATTGGTGACGCCAACTGTGAGTAACATTGTTGTAAAGATATATTTAAATCTAAAATATCTTTTTTCTGCTTTATATTATTTTCTGTTCTGACATGTTTCTTTTATGCTTAATGAATGATGAACCTATTTTCCTACACTGTATTTCGTGGCGTCCTTAGCACCTGCCCGTATTATTACAGAGATCTCTGTTAGTTTCAATTCCTAGAACTCCTGTTTATTATGTTGATGGCCATTATATCTAAGTATCGGTCTTTATGACCGCCTGTTCGGTCTTCTAGACCTCCTGTATCAGCTTGCTATGGGACGTACCACGTATGCTTTTATATTTTTTGTATAAGATAAAAATCTGTTCAGTTTGTGATTTGCCTTACATTATGATCATCGTTCAGAACCCCTTTACACAGTTGTTATTCACTGGGCTCTAGCTTACGTTTTGATATATATATATATATATTATAGGTGATCTAGTTCAGGAGGGGACGTAGTGGCGACGGTTTTGCCTTGATTTTGTTAAGCTACCTATTGTGCCTCACCGTGAGGTTCCCACCTGTCGAGGTTTTGGGGTAGTCGGTGATCACCCTTTTGGGCAGTCGCTCTTATGTTATGCACAGTTTCACTTTGTTTACATGTACTTCCCTCTTTTGGTTGTGTTTTGACAAGCTTGTGACGCCTTCATGTACATATGTATATATATATAGTAATGCCTTTTGTCTCATGTAAGTTCATAACTCGTTGGGCATTTTACTTTCTTATATATTAGCTTTCGCTAACCCCATTCGTTTGCTTTGTTCAGTTAGGCCTTTGGCAATCGCAGATTACTGGCCAGTTACGGCACTAAACCTATAGGGGCGGGTTTGGGTCGTGACAAAGTCGTATCAAAGCATGAGTTATACCGCATACACACGTCTAACTGAGCTATAGGACGTCCTAGAAAAGAAATTAGGTCATTTTATTTGCATGTGTGAGTGTGTGTGGGTTCTTTATGTGCCTATGTGGTAACAATGCAAGTGTGAACTCTGTGGGTATGTTTGGTTTGGTTTTGGGAGAGTAGTTTTTAAAAATTATTTTGGGGAGAGAGTTTAGAAATTTTTTTGGTTTGTTTGGTTGTGTATTTTGAAAGTAGTTTTGGAGTTTAGGAGTTTGGAATGATTTGATATTTTGTTATAATTGAGTAGATGTGTGTGAGAGAAAAAGTGATTGAGAAGGAGAGAGGAGAGAGAAAAAGTGATTGATTGATAGGTAAGAGAGAAAAAGTGGTTGATTGATAGGTAAGAGAGAGAAAGTGATTTTGAAAATTGTTTTGGAAAATTTACAAACCAAACAAATTTTTTAGAAAAATTTTCCCAAAATCACTTTACAAATCCAAACCAAACATACCTTATGTGTCCTATGTTTATTATCACTGTGTTTACATATAGACCAATGGAAAAGACAAGACCTACAAAGACATCTGAGTCTTCTAATGCAAGAATGAATCGGTTAGAGCAAATGGTAGAGTTATTGATAGAAGCGTTAAGACAACAACCGAGACAGCCATTTCCACCTCCTCCTCCGCTACCAATTTTAGTGGAGCCACCCAACAATGGAGATATTATTACCCTGACACAAAGTTTAACAAACTGAAACTGCCTACTTTTCTGGGAGGTCTTGAACCACTAAAAGCTGAAGCCTGGATACTAGAGATTGAAAAGTTATTCGAAGTATTCCCATGTACTGAAGAGCAAAAGGTGTTGTTGGCCACTTTCACGTTGCAAGAGGAAGCGACAAGGTGGTAGATGCTTGTTCGTGATCAGCAGGTTACCATGACTTGGGCACAGTTTAAAGAGGCCTTTTATGAAAAATATTTTTCACAGTGTGTAAAGGATCGGAAAGTAACAGAATTTGAACATTTGAAGCAGGGCACTATGTCGATGGTGGAGTATGAAGCCAAATTTACTAAGCTTACGTGGTATGCACCACATATGGTAGATACCGATTACAAGAAAGCTAAAAAGTTTGAAGGCGGATTGGATGTTGAGGTTCTTGATCGAATTAACGTACTCAAGTTAGAAAAATATATTGATGTCTTAGATAGAGCCATCATGGCTGAAGCGAATGTTGCTGTACTAAGACTAGCAAAGGCACCGATGATTGAATGGAAGGGTAAGAGACCCAGATCCAATTTCAAGAAGGGCCAGAACAACTTCAACACTCTACCGAATAAGAGACAGAATACGGGATCATCTACTAGCTCAAGTCAATGGAATGATACACCCATCTGCCTAGAGTGTGGAAAAAGACATAAAGAGGTTTATCGCAGAATTTCTGGTGCATGTTTTCGATGCGGAAAAACAAGTCATATGATCAAGGATTTCCCTTTACTGTCCCAAAACACAAGCCAACCCAGGGCTAGCTCAATTGCATCAGTGTTAACACCAAGGGTAAATTCGAAAGCAACTATGGGGAAGGAAACTCTAAAGCAGGAACAGGTTTTTCCATTAGTGCCGGGTGATGTGCAGACAACAGAGACGGTTGTGTCAGGTATTCTTCCTATTTGTTCTCAGAATACATATGTGTTGATTGACTCGGGATCCACACACTCCTTTGTGTCCTGTGCTTTTGCTTCAAAATTGACTCAAAAATTGGAACCAATGCCTCATTTGTTAGCTGTATCTTCTCCAACTGGGGAGTCTATGACTTGCGCGTATGTGTATCCTACATATAATGTTAATGTTAGGGATATGACGTTATATGTTGATCTATTGCCTTTAAATATCATGCATTTTGACATAATTTTGGGAATGGACTGGTTATCGAAGTATTGTGCTACTATTGACTGTGTGACTAAATAAGTTGTGTTTCACTTACCTGAATTACCGGAATTTACATTTCATGGCGTTGGTGTTGTACCTCCCCCATATTTAATCTCTTCCATGAAAGCGAACAAGTTGATTACTAAAGGCTGTAGAGAATTTCTATGTTCTGTGCTAACAGTGCCAACAGTTGCTAAACCTACTATAGATAACATTCCGATAGTTAAAGATTTTCCAGATGTTTTTTCTGATGATTTGCCCAGAATTTAATTGATAAAGAAATTGAGTTCAGTATTGAAATAGTACCGGGTACACAGCCAATCTCCAAAACCCCATACCGGATGTCGACTGCTGAACTAAAAGAGTTGAAAATTCAGTTGCAAGAATCACTAGAAAAGAAATTTATTAGGCCTAGTATGTCTTTGTGGGGCGCTCCAATGTTATTTGTTAAAAAAAATTATGGAACCCTGTGGCTTTGCATTGATTATCGGGAGTTAAACAAGGTGACAATAAAGAATAAGTACCTGTTGCCACGCATTGATGATCTGTTTGACCAACTGCAAGGGGCACAGGTATTTTCTAAAATTGACTTATGTTGTGGGTGTCAATTTCCGACCACACTGCCAACTCAGTATTCAGCTGGAGAGCACTGGCAGAATAAATGGCACTTGACTGACCTGCAACAGAAAGAGAAGATTCCGGCGATGGTTCGTCCACCCGGGGGCACTTCGACGATCAAGTTAGTATATCTCTCAAAGATAATCAAAAGTGCTTAACTCACTATTCAGAATATCAAAAGCATACCTTAGACCCATGGGGGTGCCTCCCTTTTATAGCCAACACAATCCTAGTCCCAATAGAAGCCTAGCTCTAATGGACTTAGGATTACTGCTAATCTTGGACTCCCAGTAGGATTAGGATAAACTCTCTAAGAGTCTTATCTTTACCCAAACTGAAGTCATCTCCCATTTTAGGACTCTTGTCCCTTATCCGCTTATCTCGGAATCCGGTATCCTCGCACCTCGGCGTAGCCGAGATCATCTCGGCATCATGACCAAGACACGTGACACTTCGGTGTCACCTCAGCCACATGTTGTCATTCAAAAATTATGTCCCCACAACTGCCCCTAGGTTCTATTACCTCGGCATCCTGAGGTGATGGAACCTATATCATTTCTTCCTTTAATCATGACCTCGGCTTTAACTTCAACTTGTAAACTTTTCTCAAGTTTCAACAAGTGTTAAACATCATCTTGGTAAACTCTTCTCTTCTCAGACTTAATCATCGTAGGCCAAGATCTTGTCTTCTGGGATCTGGGATCCGAGATCTAGAATCCGGGATCGGCTTACTTGGGCTAAACTCTTGTCTTCACTTATCCAGTGTTATCTCAGCTTCGCTACGGCGAACCATTTCTCTTCTCTAGTTTGGACGCTTTTGTCCTCGGCGTGTCCTCCTCGGCTCTGGCATACTTTTCTATCCTGGCCATCAGCTCCTCCATGCTTTTTGGCAATGTCTTTGCCAGTGATTTTCGAAGCAGGCAGTCATCCTTCAAGCCGCTTTTAAACGATACGACCGCCAACTCTTGGTTGCATCCTGGTATTCGGTTGAATACCTCATAATACCTTTTGGCATAGGCCCTAAGGCTTTCATCCTTGCCGATCTTCAGGGCCATTAGGGCGTCCACCCTCAATAGCTGTAGCTTGTTTGTCACGAACCTAGCTACAAACATCTCGGCCAGGCCTTCCCAGGTTTTCACAGTTCCTTTCGGCAATTTGTGAAACCAGTCCGATGCAATTTCTCCAAAGGATGAGGGGAACACCTTGTAGAGCAACGACTCATTCCCGGTGTACAACACCATCGAGTTCAGGTACAAGCTGACGCGAAGGTTGGGGTCCGACTTACCGTCGTAGATCTAGAATCTTGGCATGCTAAACCTCTTCGGAGCTTCGAATTTGTTCAATTCTTCCGAGAACGGCGTTCTCTCGGCTTGACCGGGGAGGTTACCTCGACATCTTGTTGCTTCCCCTGTAGGTGATCCCCCAGATCCTCTTTGGTCCGTCCAGGAGCTCGGCTATCTCCTAACTTCAGCCTTTGCGGTGCACTGCTCCTAGTTTCATTATGGGTCTTTTTGGACTTCCCTCCATTGGTTGCGTGGGAGCACAACTCTTGCCCTTGAACATGCCGATGTTCTCTGGGGTCGGCTTCCTTGGTGCGATGCGTCCTCCTCGATTCTTCCCTTCTCGACTCTCCTCGCCCGACCTCCTGTGAAGGCCGATGAGAATGCCCCTTTGCCCTGTCGTGCTGAGGGACTGCAGGAACTGTGTTCTGCCCTCCTTTCTGGGCATCTTTCTTGGCCGCTAGAATCGGCATATCTTGTAGCGAGAACGATGGCTGCACGACGTTGTTCTGCATCAGGAAATTGACGACTGTTTGCAGGTCAGCCAATTTGTCCGCCATTTCCTTTATCTCGTCGTCCCTCCGCAGGCATCTATCCTTCCATACTTGGAGGTCTCCCTCATTGTAATACTCGCCTCGGTCGGCCTTCTTTGGGGCGTCTCCCTCTCGACCGACGTTCTTTCCTCCGTGATTCTTATCACGAGTCTCTTCATTACAGTTGTCTTCTTCGATGTCAAGGTCAATATATTTCCCATTCTCAGTAAGGATGTCGTCCCCAACCTTCTCTTTCTGTCCGTCGTTGGCCATCTATTCTCCTTTCGTTCCCACAGACGGCGCCAAATTGTGTGTGTCAATTTCCGACCACACTGCCAACTCAGTATTCAGCTGGAGAGTACTGGCAGAATAGATGGCACTTGACTGACCTGCAACAGAAAGAGAAGATTCCGGCGGTGGTTCATCCACCCGGGGGCACTTCGACGATCAAGTCAGTATATCTCTCAAAGATAATCAAAAGTGCTTAACTCACTATTCAGAATATCAAAAGCATACCTTAGACCCATGGGGGTGCCTCCCTTTTATAGCCAACACAATCCTAGTCCCAATAGAAGCCTAGCTCTAATGGACTTAGGATTACTGCTAATCTTGGACTCCTAGTAAGATTAGGATAAACTCTCTAAGAATCTTATCTTTATCCAAACTGAAGTCTTCTCCCATTCTAGGACTCTTGTCCGTTATCCGCTTATCTCAGAATCCGGTATCCTCGTAGATAACCTTGGCCTAGCCGAGATCATCTCGGCATCATGACCAAGACACGTGACACCTCGGCTGACACTTCGGTGTCACCTCGACCACGTGTTGTCATTCAAAAATTATGTCCCCACAATCTAGGTATCACCGGCTAAAAGTTAAAGCTGAAAATGTGGAGAAGACTGCTTTTCGAACAAGATACGGTCATTATGAATTCTTTGTTATGCCTTTTGGGGTTACTAATGCACTGGCTACTTTTATGGATTTAATTAATAGAGTCTTCAAGTCGTTCCTTGATGAGTTCATTGTTGTTTTTATCGATGACATTCTAATTTATTTCAAAAGCAAAGAGGAACATGAACATCACTTGAGACTTGCTCTTCAAACATTAAGGAAGAAGAAATTATATGCGAAATTGTCAAAATGTGAATTTTGGCTGGATAGTGTGATGTTTCTGGGACACATGACAACGCAAGATGGCATTTCTGTTGATCCACAAAAGATAGAGGCAGTCGTGAATTGGCCTAGACGGACAAATGTCATAGAGGTCCGCAGTTTCTTGGTTTTAGTTGGGTATTACCGCAGACTTGTGAAAGACTTCTCAAAAATGGCCTTGCCACTTACTCAGTTGACCAAAAGGGGGTACCATTTGAATGGACTAAATAGAGAGAGGCAGTTTTTCAAGAATTGAAGACAAGACTTGTGACAGCACCGATTCTCACTTTACCTTCTGACACGGATGGCTTTACCATTTATAGTGATGCCTCTTATAAAGGCTTGGGATGCGTGTTGATGCAAAACGAACAGGTAATTGCCTATACTTCCTGTCAGTTAAGACCGCACGAGAAAAGTTACCCAACCCATGATCTGGAACTGACTGTAGTGATTTTTGCATTAAACATTTGGCGCCACTATCTGTATGGGGCAACATGTTAGGTGTATATGGATCACAAAAGTCTCAAATACTTTTTTACCCAAAAGGAGCTAAACATGAGACAGCGTAGATGGTTAGAGCTAATTAAAGATTATGATCTGCAAATTTTGTACCATCAGAGAAAAGATAACACGGTGGCTGATGCTCTCAGTCAGAAATCAATGGAAACCTTAGCTTGCTTGCTCACCAAACAGAAGACAATACTGCATGAATCGGCAATGGTGAAAGAGATCAAAGGAAAACAATTACAAGATGAGTTCCTAAAGAAAATAGTGGATGAATAGGATTCCAAACCTAGACCGGGGTTCAGTTTTGAGAATGACATACTCAAATTTCAGGGACGGTTATGTGTACCAAATGACGGTGATTTAAAGAAATGATTTCTTTAAGAAGCTCACAGTTCCAAATTCTCTATCCATCCGGAAAACACAAAAATGTATCAAGACCTAAAAAAAAAAATTTGGTGGCCAGGAATGAAAAGAGAAATCGCGGAATTTGTATCCAGATGTTTGCAATGTCAGCAAGTTAAAGCAGAACATCAACGACCCACAGGTTTACTTCAGCCATTACCAATACCGGAGTGGAAATAGGAACATATTATAATAGATTTCGTGGTTGGATTGCCTCGCTCCAATAAAGGTATGGATTCCATTTGGGTAATTGTTGACCGATTGACAAAATCTGCTCATTTCTTAACTGTTAAAACAACATATAATGTGTATAAATTGGCTACTCTATATATAAATGAAATTGTGACGTTGCATGGAGTGCTTGTGTCGATTATATCTTATAGAGACCCAAAGTTCACTTCAAGATTTTGGCAAAGTCTACAAAAGTCATTGGGAACTGCCTTGAGGTTGAGCAGTGCCTATCATTGAAAGACAGATGGTCAGTCAGAAAGGACAATACAGACATTAGAAGATATGTTACGTATGTATGTACTGGATTTTCAGGGGAATTGAGAGACACATTTGCCTTTGGTTGAATTTACATACAACAACAGCTACCATTCAAGCATTTGCATGGCACCATACGAGGCTCTATATTGCAAAAAAAGTCGGTCACTAATTTGTTGGGCTGAGGTTGGAGATAGACCGCTATTGGAACCTGAACTTGTGCAAGAAACCACTGAGAAAGTGAAATTGATTCAACAACGGTTGAAAATAGCACAAAGTCGACAAAAAAGCTATGCCGATGTACGTAGACGAGAAAGAGAATATGAGGTAGGAAACCCCGTTTTTATCAAAGTTACGCCAATGAAAGGACACTCGTTTTGGAGCCAAGGGTAAGTTAGCACCTCGATGCATCGGACCATATGAAATCATTAAGAAACTTAATCCAGTCGCGCATCGGGTAGTTTTACCTTTGGATATAGGGCACATGCATAATGTTTTCCATGTTTCCATGTTAAGAGAATCCTTTCTAGACCCTCAGCAGGTTATTGAACCTACTCAGATACTTGTGAGTGATGACTAAATGTATGAGGAACGACCCATTCGGATTGTTAGCCGTCATATCAAGAAATTGAGGAATAAGGAAATCTCGTTGGTAAAGGTAGACTAGCAAAACCATAGTGGCTTGTATGTAACTTGGGAAAGAGAAGCGGATATGCAAGGGAAATACCCTGAACTTTTTCCATTAGATCTTACACTTTTCACAGAAGAAGGTAATTGAGTTTGGAGGACCAAACATCTTAAAGGGGAGAGACTGTAACACTTGCCTCTTTACTTAACTGTTAATTCTATGGTTTATTTTAATTACGTGTTTATATATGCATTCTACGTTTATTTGTGTGCTACGTGTGTACCATGTGTCATGTGCATCATGTTTTGCTTGACAGAGATGTTAAGGTATGAAAAAGACCTGTTTGATTCACTAAATTGTCAGGATATAAATGAGATAATGGATTAAGTGGTTGGAGCCTAATACACCTTAATTAGACAAAGTGGGGTTAAGGTAACTTGGGTTATAGTAAGAAATTAATGGAAGTGATCATAATTTAAGCCAAAGTAACTTAGATATATTATATAGATATTTGAATTCAAGTGGAGAGAGAGAGAATTCTAGAGTGTTAGCGAAGAATGAGAAGAGGAAGAGAAGAGTAGCAAGAGGGTTAGAGTCAATCTTCCACAATTCCATAAGCTAAGGTAAGAATTCTTGTCTTAACCTTGGGAATTAACATATGAGATGGGAGAATTTGCTTCGGTTTAGGAATTGGGGTAGTGTAGGTTATGTCAAGAACCCTAAATTCAAGATTTCATGTTCATATATGACATACATAGCATCAATCATGTTCAATTCCTTTCTTTTGCTTGATCTTTGGTAGTTGGAGAAAGGAATTTATGGAGTTGAATTAGGAAAGTTACACTCAAAGTTTTGATCTTTTCTTTTCCAATACCAATGAGTTTGTTTGAACTTATGAAGTTGTTTTGAACTTAGAATTTACTCTTTCATCATGTCTTGGTTTTTTCAAATTTAGGTTTGATTTTTGGAGGATTGAAACTCAAAAACAGAACAGACTTTCTGTTATGGAACACCCAAAACCACACGTGCGGCATGAGGAACCGCACGTGTGGAAGGCAAGGCCGCACGTGAGGAGGAAAGGCCCGCACCTGCGGAAAACAGGGGAGAGACACTTTGTATTCTGAAATAACTGCATCATCTAGCGCACGTGCGGCCAAGGGGCTCTGTTTCAGTTTTCTGTTTCATTTCTCCGTCTTTCAGGCCTCTGTTGACATGATTTCTGTATATATTTAACAATCATATGCATTACGGACATTTAAAAAGAATAAGGGATAATTAGATTAACCAATCATTAAACGATAAAAACAGCTAGTTGGTTGTAATTGGTTAAATGTGCTATGCTTGTATCTGTTTGGGTAGGTTGAACGCCACGTGCCAACCATATAATTCGTGACGCTAATTGTGAATAACACTGTTGTAAAGATATGTTTAAATCTAAAATATCTCTTTCTGCTTTATATTATTTTCTGTTCTGACGTGTTTCTTTTATGCTTAATGAATGATGTTCCTATTTTCCTACACTGTATTTTGTGGCGTCCTTAGCACCTGCCCGTATTATTACAGAGATCTCTCTTAGTTCCAATTCCTGGAACTTCGGTTTATTATGTTGATGGCCATCATATCTAACTACTAGTCTTTATGACCACCTGTTCGGTCTTCTAAACCGCCTGTATTAGCTTGATATGGCACGTACAACGTATACTTTTATGTTTTCTGTATAAAATAAGAATTTATTCAGTTTGTGATTTGCCTTACATTATGATTATCGTTCAAAATCTCTTTACACAGCTGTTATTCACTGGGCTTGTAGCTCATATATATATATATATATATATTGTAGGTGATCTAGTTCAGGAGGGGACGTAGTGGCGACGGTTTTGCCTCAATTTTGTTAAGCTACCTGTTGTGCCTCACCGTGAGGTTCCCATCTGTCTAGGTTTTAGGGTAACTGGTGATCACCCTTTTGAGCAGTCGCTCTTATGTTATGTACAGTTTCACTTTGTTTACATGTACTTCCCTCTTTTGGTTGTGTTTCGACAAACTTGTGATGCCTTGATGTACATATATATATATATATAGCAATGCCTTTTGTCTCATGTAAGTTCACAACTCGTTGGGCGTTTTACTTTCTTATGTTTTAGCTTGCACTAGCCCCGTTCGTTTGCTTTGTTCAGTTAGGCCTTTGGTAATTGTAGATTACTGGTCAGTTATGGCACTAAACCTATAGGGGCGGGTTTAGGTCGTGACAGTAGTTGGGACATGTAGTTAAGGATTACCCTCAGAAACAGCAGGCCCGACAAGGTTTGGTAGCTCCAACCAGGGCATTTGTAGCGATGCTAGGAAATGACAAATTGCAAGGTACTTTTAATTTTTTTTCAAGAACCCATTAGAGTACTTTTTGACACGGGTGCCTCTCTTTCTTTCATATCTAGATAGTTTGTAGAAAGGGAACATCTTGTAACTACCTCCTTGTCTAGACTTATTCGTGTTGAGACCCTTTTAAGAGGGGCAGTTACTCTTTATGAGATGTGTAAAAATTTTGAGATTGACTTTGCAGGCAAAGTCTTGTATGTGGACCTAATTGCGTTAGGATTTAAGGGGTTTGTAATTATTTTGGGTATGGATTGACTGTGAAAACACTTTGTGACTCTAGATTATGCTGGAAGGACTGTGAATATAGATATTCTCGGTATGCTGTGGCTTATCCACACTTCTAGCGATGGAGGAGAGTCGGTGATGACGAGTTTCCTGTGCTCGGTATAAATCCCTAAGCAGGATATTAGTGAGGTAGATGTGGTGCGTGAGTTTAAGGATGTATTTCAGGAGATACTTGGACTTCCACCTCGATGGGTAGTGGAATTTCGCATTGACTTAGTGTTGGGAATTGCACCGATTTCTAAGGCGGCATATATAATGGCGCCTAAAGAACTTATGGAGATGAAAAAACAGCTAAAAGAGATGCTTCAGAAAAGGTTCATACATTCAAGCAACTCCCCGTGAGGAGCACCCGCGATCTTTGTCTCCAAAAAAGATGTCACTCTCTGTATGTGCATAGATTACAGAGAGCTGAACAAGGTGACTATCAATAACAAGTATCCGCTGCCTAGAATTGATGACTTGTTTGATCAGTTGAAGGGGGCAATTGTGTTTTCTCAATTTAATCTCAAAACGGGTTACCATCAGATGGGTGTGTCAGAGGAAAGTATACCGCTTACAGCATTTCGGACTTGGTATGGGTTGTACGAATTTCCTGTAATGCCTTTTGGTTTGACCAATGTTCCTACCTATTTCATGGACTTGATTAACAGAATTTTTCAAACATATCTAGATAAGTTTGTAATTATCTTCATAGATGATATCTTGGTGTATTCTAAGAATGAGGAAGAGCACAGAGAACACTTGAAAGTCATGTTGCAGACTTTGAGGGAACAGCAGTTATACGCTAAGTTCAATAAGCATCACTTTTAGAAGAAAGAATTTCCGTTTTTGGGACATGTTGTATCCAATTAAGGAATAGCGGTAGATCTTGAAAAAGTTGTTTCGGTCAAAGAATGAAAGCAGCCTATGAACCCTTCAGAGGTGAGGAGTTTTTTAGGACTAGCCGGTAATTATATGAGATTTATAGAGAAGTTTTCCACTATTGCAGCACCCATGACCAAGCTAACCCGCAAGAATGTGAAGTTCTTATGGACAGATGATTGTGAGAAAGCTTTCTAGGAGTTAAAGTAGCGTTTGACTAAAGCACCAGTGTTAACTATACCAGTATAAGAGGAAAAGTTAGTAGTGTTTATTGATGCAAGTGGAACTGGGTTGGGATGTATGCTAATGCAACATCAGAAGGTTATATCTTTTGCTTCTCAATAGTTAAAACCTCATGAGAGATGATACCCTACTCATGACTTGGTGCTGGCAACAATTGTTTTTGCGTTGAAAATGTGGCGACACTACTTGTTTGGGGAGCACTTTGAGTTATATGCAAATCACAAGAGCCTCAAATATTTTTTTTTCTTAAAAAGAGTTGAACATGAGGCAACAGAGGTGGGTTGAATTCGTCAATAGTTATGATTTGGAGATCCTTTACCACCCGAGAAAAGGAAATGTGGTTGCAAATGCATTTAGTCGACAATATGGGATTATAGCTTCTTCGATGATTCAGGAATAGAAGTCCTTGGAGTTCGTTTCCATGCATGATGTTCAACCAATAAAGAGTGTTGAGAGGGCATACATTGGTAGTTTGACCTTGCAGCCAATGTTACTGGGTAAAGTTCGTCAGATGTAGTATTTAGATAGGATCCTCGTCAACAAGCTTAATGACCTTATAGTGGATTTGATCAATGATTGTCCTACTGATTGGTCAATGGACTCAAATGGGAGATTATGACACAGGGGCAGGTTGTGTGTACCTAGCATTGTTGAATTAAGGAAGAAGATTATGGATGATGCCCATAGATCTCGATATACCATTCACCCTAGTGGGACTAAGATGTATCATGACCTGAAGAGGACGTTTTAGTGGGAAGGTATGAAGAAGAACGTAGGAGAGTATGTTTCTCGATGTTTATATGTGTCAACAGGTTAAGGCAGAACACCAACGATCGTTTGGACTTTTGCAGCCTCTTGAGATTCTTACTTGGAAATGGAAGTACATCTCTATGAACTTCGTGGATGGATTATTACAATCTAAGCGAGGCAATGAATCTATTTGGGTGATAGTGGATCGACTCACCAAGTCTGCTCATTTTCTTTCTATTAGTGTTCACCGAACTACGGATAAACTGGCTAGGTTGTATATTCGAGAAGTGATGCGACTTCATGGTGCACCAGTCTCTATAGTTTTAGATTGTGATCCGTTGTTTGTGGCAGAGTTTTAGGACAGTTTTCAGCATGCTTTAGGTGCTAGGTTAGACTTGAGCACTACTTATCATCCTCAGATAGATAGGCAAACTGAATGGGTAAATCAAATCTTGGAGGATATGTTGAGAGCTTGTGTTTTCGATCTTGGTGGTAGTTGGGAAGAACACTTGCCATTGGTGGAGTTTGCTTATAATAATAGCTATCACTCAGGTATCGGGATGGCCCCTTTTGAGGCTTTGTATGGGAGGCCATGTCGATCACCTGCTTGTTGGATGGAGGTAGGAGATGTGCCGTTGTTAGGGCCAGAGTTGGCGAGAGAGACCACAGAGAAGGTGAACATTATTCGAGAACGTATTAAGACTACACAGAGTCGTCAGAAGAGTTACACTGATAGAAAACGTAAGGGGGTTGAGTTGAATGTTGGAGATTTTGTGTTTTTTAAGGTCTCGCCGATGAAGGGTATCATGCGGTTCGGAAAGAAGGGAAAGCTGGCACCTAGATTTGTAGGACCATAAGAGATCACTGAGAGGATTGGTAATGTGGCTTACAAATTAGCTCTACCACATGCTTTAGCTATGATTCACAATGTGTTCCATGTATCTTTATTGCGAAAGTGTGTGCAAGACCTTTCCCAAGTAATATCACCAGAAGTGTTAGAGACCAGTGATGATCTAACGTATGTAATGCGACCGGTTGCTGTTCTAGAACAGAATGTAAAGCAGTTGCAGCGCAAGAAAGTGAACTTGGTGAAAGTGCAATAGAGTGAGGATGAGAATGATATCACTTGGGAATTGGAAAAGAAAGTTCGGCGTATGCACCCGGAGCTTTTTGTTTAATACTCTCTCCTATCGAGTCTCGGGACGAAATTCTTTTGAGGTATGTATATTGTAGCGACCCTAATTTTCTTAAGTCATTATTTATTATTGTTATTATTACTTTATGTTTTTGGCTTTATTAATTGTGTGGATACATAAGAATTTAATGTGGTATTTAATTAATTTAATGTGATATTTAATTATAATTAATTAATTTGAATATTTATATTTTTATGTATATATAAAAGGTGTTATATATATATTTAATGTTATATATATATTTATATATGGTGTATTTGTATAATATAATAGTGATTAGGTTATAATATAAAGAGGCAAAAAAAAGAGAGAGAAAAATAAAATAAAATAAAAAGATAATAATTTAGAGCCTTTTTGGTTATATATATATATATAAAGGAACCCTACAACTAAAAGCAGCAGTAGCCACGGCAAGAGAAGTAGAGAAAAGAGGGGGGGGGGAAAGCTGAGAGAGAGAGAGAGACATAGAGAGAGAGACAGAGAGAAATCAAAGAAATTGAGAAAGAACAGAGAAACTGTAGAAAGGAGAGAGGAGGAAGAAAAAAAATAGATTAGGGTTTTGTTTTGGTGGCTTCATTAATTCTTTAAATATTTCTTAGATCTTCAAAAAATAATTGTGAGTGCAAAACCCACTTTCCTTGATTTATATTTAATTCGTTATTTTTATTTATTTATTTATTTTTATTTATTCGATGTTAGTTTGATTTTATATTTGCATGAAGATGATTGATTGATTTCATTATTTGGTTAGATGTGTATGCAAAGTTTAGAGTTTTTATGTATATTTATTTTATGGATGTAATCACACTCATGGTTATATGAAATTAAAATAAACTAAGAACCCATAGATAAATTCCGAATACTCCACTATGACTCCATGGATTGTTGTTTTATTTGAGTGCAGGTGAGAAAGAGCGTGTAAAAAAAAAACAAAGTGAGGATTATAAGATTTAGTTGAATACCTTAGGCTCAACATTGTTGTGTTTGTTCTCATGAGTAGATGAGGGGTTGTGTATATATATGTTGTTGCCTTATTCTCAGGAGTAGACGAGTGCTTTGATTTTACGCGCATTCGTATATGCTGACCATCTAGGAAGTGTGGATCAAACTCGGGACGATATTCCCATGTAAGTTTGACTTCGGAGCGGTGTTAGGCATACGGGAGGCACATGGAATAAATGTGTAGGCCGAAAGTGAAGGGCCGAAGTGGTGGAGTTAAGGTACAAAAAAATTAAGTATGAACTTATTGATTTGAATTGTATTGATTTGTACATCTTAAAAAATAATAAGCGACCTCATGCTGTTTTAACTCACGAAACGAGCTCATTTTTATTGGTTTCGCATAAACTGAAGTAAAACATTATTCTGAACACTTTTTGTGTTTTGAACTTTTTCCAAAAAAAGCATCCTAGGGCAGTTTCTTTTCGTTTTCAGCTTTAGATTTTTCGGTTGAATTCCATCTAGGTTCTTCTATCAAGTTTTTCTCTCAATCTGTTCAATTTCTACTAAATTCATTTCCGTTGTCTTTTAGGAAATTTGATTCTGTATAACTTTTGTTCTTTGAGTTTGGATCAATTCGAATTATTTAAGCATAAAACGGTGCATTTTTATACTTCTTTAGCAAGTTACTTATGATTAAATTATGTTAAGTTTATTTTTTTGCAGAATAGTGGGTCTTACTAACTTTTTATGTAGGGCTAACCCACCATATTTTTATTTTGTTTATTTCATACTCAATTTATATTTAGTTGTGTACGGGTAAGAAACTAAATGCCATCGTATTTTGGGAAACTATCCCTTCATCTTGGTGCAGGTGGAACTACTTGTCTTGTCCCATAATAAGAATTAAATGTACTTTTATTTGTGTTTAGTGGACACGTAGGTATAAAATCTTGTACTCATACCAGTATACTTATATACTGACTCGTTTTGTCTCTTAGCATCTCGGGTGTGTTCTGTTTGAGCGCAGCCAAGCTTCCTTTGCAGGATTAGTTGGGACTACAGTAGTGACGAGAAATAACTACGATTGTAGGACATGTCTGTCGGATTTCTTGTGTTTTCTTGAGTTTAAGATTGATAGTAGTTTTTTTTTTTTTTTGAATGACCTTAGTATTTTGACAATTGGCATTGTGAGTTATTTTTCAACTTGACATTAGTTAAGTTGTTTTGACTGGTTGTTGCTACTTTAATATTAGAGGTGTTGGATAGTTATGAATCTATGATAGATGGTTTGGTTGTTGTTTGTTAATTTTTTTTTATCCCTTGTATTTTTTATTTGTTTTTGAACATTGAAATTTACTTAAATCTTATGGAGACGAGAACATTTAGATTTTATTTCACTCCTAGGATTTGGATGATGAAATATTCGTTGGGATTTAGTCATAATTTAATATTTAATTATCCAAATTTTGGGGCGTGACACTCTTTCTTTGTAACTCCTCTCCCTTTCTTCTTTCACCGCCGCTTCACCTCCGAAATCTGTAACCAGAAGTTGTAAAGCTCTTCTTTCGTTATCTTCCCAAGCCATTAGAGGCTTCTTCTCGCCAGCGCATCATTTGTCATGACCCAAACCCGATACCCAGAGGTTCGGCATCGCAACAAGACAATAATTGAAGTCATAACGAATTAATAATGCAACGAAGTAAAATAAAAGGGTACCCAAATCTTAATTATAACATATACATTGGAGATCCTATTCGTTTACATTGCCAAAGTTGAACTATGACTACAAAGTGCCTTGTGCCTACCCCACGCACTGGTCTCAACACATCACCTGAAAGTGGTTAACAATTATAAACACATGGTAAAGTGAGAAATATTATACTGTACGGGGAGCAAATATTCCGGCAAGCCCGTACTCCTTTCTTCCAAGCTCCGTTTCTGTCCGATCACCTGCGAGCACAACGGCGGTGAGCTACCCGGCGGTGTGTGGCCGGAAAACCCCTCCGACGATCAAGTTAGCACACACCTTGGGATAAAGAGAGAAAGAGGAGAGAGTGTTTGAGTGTAAGTATTTCTTGCAAAACGTTCGTCCCTCCACGTACGGGGGGCGCAGACATGCTTATATACCCTCTGCGCCCCAAATCTACTCCCAGTGATCTCTCGACACGTGGCTCTGCTATCCCATCTGTCAGCACAAACCTTAATGAACATTACCTAACCCAACTGCCTGCCCACTCTACTGGGAGCTCGGCGGCCGAGCTGCACCATCTCGGCTGTCAACGGCCATGCTGTGCTTCATGCCTAAGTATTCCAATAGCTAAGCTCAACGAGGACCGAGCTCGGCTGCATCCCGGCATAGCCGAGCTCGGGACAGCTCATGCTGGTTTGCCGTCGGCCTTACTGCTGGGCAAACACAAGTAGCTCGGTCCAACCATGCCTTTCCTGGCGCCGGACAACTCAATTGACCAGCCTCGATACCATGAAGCTATGTAGCTCGGTCAAACCACGCCTTGCATTAACCGAGCAGGTTCTTTCAAGATAGGGCCGCACTAACTCGGCCCAACCCTTGTTCGGCCCAAATTTGTCCGGCCCTATAGCGATCCCGGGTTTACCCTTGTTGTACAGTGATCCGGACTTGTGTCCGTGGATGTTAGTAGTTGATTATTATCTTGTTTACATCCTTTTCTACTTTGTATTTGGGTTATAGGATGTGTTGGGCAGGTCTGTTACAGGTTGGTTGTGTCTGGAAGCCAAGTGTTGCTGTCCAGAATTTTGGGCCTTCGCTCGAGCGAGGGTTTGGTCGCTCGAGTGAGGGGTATGTTTTGTGTCTGGTGGGTCGAGCCAGGATGCCTTCGCTCGAGCGAGCGATTGCGTCTGGTTCAGATGCTCAGAGTTGCATTTTTTGGCTCAAGCGAGCTTCCTTCGCTCGAACGATCTGGTTTGTCTTCGCTCGAGCGAGCGTTCCGTCGCTCGAGCGTGCGTCTGGTTGCAGACCTGATGGTTCACGTTTTTGGCTCGAGCGAGCTTTTCTTCGCTCGAGCGAGCTTCTAAGTTTTTTGCTCGAGCGAGACCTTTTTGGCTCGAGCGAGAGTTTCTGTGTCTGGTCGCTCGAGCGATCAAGTCTTCGCTCGAGCGAGCCTGTTTATATCAGTTCGCAGCAGCCGAGATGAACTTCACTTTTTCAAAACTTTTCCATCTTCAAACCCTAGATCTGAGACCTTCTCTCTCTAGACTTGTCTTCTCTCTAAGAAATCATCTCTTTCTAGTGTGAATCTACCCTAGGTGCTTTGTTAAAAAGTTAGAGGGTGACTTGGGCTTCGATTTAATCCGAAAATCTTGGGATTTGGAGCACGTTGGTTGTTGGGTCTTCATCTCCTTTTGAGCTCAAACTTTGAGGTAGGGATATTCTACTCATCTTTATGGATTTTGTCTTTGAATTTTAGCATTTTGATATGTTGGGGGGTTGTTGTGTAATTTTGAGAAAGTTTGGGTCTTTTGTGTAATTTTACAAAAGTTGGGGTTTTATTTATAATAAACCTAAATGCAAGTTTGGCATAGAAAGAAAACATGGTTGATGGATTATGGATGAAAATGGAACCTTAGGGTTGTTTTGTTAATTATGGGAATTTGCCCTAACTGTTTTAATTAATTAATGCATATAATTAATTAAAGAAAATGAGGAATTGAATTGGAAATGTTGATATTCAAAATGAAGGGGATTAAAAGGGTGTAGTTGATTTATTTATCGCTCATCGAACTGAAATGTTGATATATTATCCATTTGTGCATTTATTTCCTGTCTAGAAATAACTGCTTTGGGCTATCGGTGGAGGATAGTCTTGATTGTTGTAGACAATGCATGATGATTAGGCAAACGAAAACTAATCAATGGAATATGTCATGGGACTTGACGGTTGAAAGAATACATTAACTTTATGTATTGATTGAATGTATGTAAAACCTATGTGTTTATATACATTGTGTGTAGAGAAGGAGATGGGGGATGTACTTCGCGGTTTAGGGGAAGATAGGGGATGTACCTCTAAACCGGATAGTGTTGGGAGGAGATAGGGGATGAACTCCGTAGATATAGCTCATATGCTTATCTTTAGTTGTAAGATATAGTTCTTATACTTATCTGTTGATGTATTGATTTAGCTAGTATGCTTATCTAACGAAAATGGAAAATGAAAAGTAACATAGACTTGTAAGTCATGTAATTGAAATGTGATATAAGTGGGTGTATCGGTGTTGACCATCTATCAACTGCTAATCTTTTAGTCATGGTTCATAGTTGGTTTAGTATATTTCTACTGGGCTGTGGCTCACCCTATATAGGAACATCATTTTCAAGTACAGGTAGCATGCCACCTCCAAGGACATAGCTTGGGAGGCTAGAGGCGGGCAGACTTTTTATGTCTATGTTCTTTTGATGTATTACATGTAGACTCAAGCCAAGGGCTTAATGTGTAATAGAGTTAGTACTCTTTTTTGTAACCAAGTGTTAACTTGGAAAGCTGTAAGCCCGTAGGGCATTTGCTTTGTTGTTAACATGTAATACCTTTTGTAATCAAGTACACTGATGAATAGAAGAATGTTGAACTTTTGTATATCAATGCATGTCTATATTGATGGGTTTGATGTTATATTCTGAGGGCGTTACAGGCCCAATTCCATATCATAAATCTCCCTCTCATATACTAAGAGCATAAAGAATATAATTGTGACACCCCAAAATTTTTGGAACATCATAAGAATTTAAATAACAAAATAACTTATTAAATTAAAATTTTGACATCTTAAAAAGAAAAATTTAAATTTCTCGCACAGTCAAAAGTTTAACAACACTAACAAAAAAAAAAAATTATAAGTCCGCATACAACATTAAAAAACATTATAACATCCTAATACATAAGATAGTATAATTTTATTTTGCCAAAATCATGACTTCAAGTTAGCCAAGGTTCTATATTAGCAGCAGCTCCAATTTCAGCTTCCATTCATTTCTCGTTAAAATCTAGCATAAAATGTCAGGGCAACAAAAAATATATGCCATGAGTTTTGAAACATAGTAAAAAAACATAACCAACCCACCATTCTTTTTAAAATAAAATAATTAGATTAATAATCATGACAATTAAGAGAAAATGACGGAATTGATGATAATATAACAACCATTTAAATAATTTTAACTATTTTAATAGTTTAGGTGACACTCAAAATCTCACCAAAGAGATTTTCTTACTAATCACTAAGCTATGACCACGGTTAATTTGAAACCCCCCTTGATCAAATATTCAAGAACTACCATGAATGCCCACACCCAGAGTTATATACCCAAGCTATGGCATCCGTGGTTTGCCCCAAGTGAACGGTCTGCTAGAGGTAGGTAACATCCATGCGTACCATCCACACATCCATCCTTATTCCAAAACCGAATACCCAAAAAGGGTTCAAATAAGTCTTGTGCCGTCTTAGGGTTTTCGCGACACAATTATGTAAAAATTATCAAAAATCAGGGCTCACCCTGAGTTACTAGTATTAACCCTCAATCATTAATTTTGTACATGCCGTTAATCATCTTTGTTAGTTTTTGTATTAATCACAAGTAATTAAAAAATTACACTCACCATAAGTGTTATACTATTTCATTAAAATTTTCAACAGAAATATTACACATATGTTATACAATAGTCAACCAATTTACAAAATTATAATAAACAATTAAATTAAAACACAGTATGAATGATAATTTTTAAATACTTAAAAACAAACCACAATCTCACACATGCATGGACTACTAATTTACAACATTTAATTAATTAGATCAGGACAATATATAATTTTAGTCCAAATAGATAATTGAAGTAATAATCTTGGTTCCTTCTCAATCTGTCCATAAATTTTTAGAATATGCTTTTCGTAATTAAAATTATAAATAAATTATTTATACAATTCTAAAATTCGTGAAAATCTATAGAATATTTAATAAACATGTTATGGTCATTTTTTAGAAATAATTTCCCAAAAATAAGTTATATATAATTTTGTAAAATTCCAAGAACTTTTACGACACAGATTTATCACATTTTTTAAAATTAATTCCATACTTAAATTTATAAATCAATTCCATAACTAAAAATTTATTATGAAATTAGACTTCTCAAATTTTATTTTTTATTTAGAAATTACCAGATTTGGTTTAATATAGGATTTTTAATGATTTTTCAAACATTCAGTAAAATCTGTCTACAGTTCCAGATTTAATTAAAATTTTGTATAAATTTGTACAAAGTTAGAATAATTGTTATAAAAATTTATGGATAAACTAGACATTATTTTTAACAACTTTGTAGAGGAAATCATCTCAAAATTGAGTATAAAATTGTTTAAAAATTTGTACAACTTTCTAAAAAATTTAAGAGTCATATAATCAAATCAAATCAAATCAAATCTTTAATCATTTCTTTAGTGGCATAAACTATACATGCAAGTCTAATTCCACAATTATATCATGATTTTAAGGCTACTAATAAAAAAAATAACCTTCAAATATTTAATATACAAATCACAAATTTACCTACAACTATAAACAAGATTTTATCTAAAATTTTAGCTATGAACATAAATCTGAAATTTTAACAATTGAAAAGGAATGAGAGGGTTAAGAGGATTTTCTTACATAGTAGTAGAACTAAAATGGGATGATGAAATTATAACTTCCTTAATCTTCTACTCTTCTTCTTTTCCTTACTTAGCTTAGCTTGCTCACAGAATTCCCTCCGACCAGTTTGAGGAGGAAGATGTAAATTGTATGTATGCATAAATAGGGACTCCTCTCTCTCCCTCTCTCTTTCTTCTAATCATTCTATTTAGTCCCATCAAATTTTCTAAATCCAACAGATATAATGAGAGCCTATATCCTACAATAGCATACAAGCATACAAGTGTCACCCAACACTGCCATCGAAAATCTGAATTTTTTGTGTGTGTGTGTATTTGTATGGGTTTCTTAAAATTAATTGACTAAAGTATTTAATAAGGATAATTATTATGTTGAATCCTTATTAAAATAAATTATAAACAATAAATATTGAATACTTGCAAAATTATTATTCTTAACAATGTTTTTATTATGGATTAATTTAAAACTAACTTAAGCCCCATTTGTTTTGGGGCATAAAGGGAGAGATGGGATTAGGATAGAGATGGGGCCCATTTAATGTTATGTTTGTTTACAGATTTGGGGAATAGATTTATAAGCTGGAGGGCTTCAGATGGGCCTTGCATATAGGATTCACAGTCTGCCCCAACACTTGGTATTGAAGATTAGTCTGTTGGTAATAGGAGAGTGATTTACTTATTTATCCATCGTTGCCCTAGCTCATCCTTAAGTAGAAACAGCAGCAGTAGCAGCAGGAAGGAGAGGCAAAGAGAAGCTTTCTTCTTCAGATTTTCGATTTGAAGAGAAACTCAAGTACAACAGTGAAGCTCTCTCTCATCTTCAGATTTTCGATCTTCACAGATTTAGCTGAGCATCTTCTGATTTGTTCTTCATAATTATTTTCTTCTTATTATTATTATTCTTCTTCTATGGGTAGGATATGTTGTGAAAATTATAAATCTGATGAGAGTACTGAAGTTACTTTGGCAGTACTGAAGTCACTTTGACCTAAGCATAGCTACCAAATCAATCTGATAAAAGCCAGTTCTTTCACTGTTTCATATAATAATTGGACAATGTTTAGTATAAACAAGAAATAAATAACACTAAATTCTTTCATAAAATCTTTGAATTATCTCAATGAACATCACCTAAAGTAAGACCGAGAATACTATTGTAATTCTCAATGAACCCATCTGTCTACTGCTATAGATGATTTTGATTGGCCGAACACCTCTATTAGCCGGCAAGTAGATATATTGTTCGGCCATACAAATCTTTTGGCCGAGCGGCGGATATATTGGCTAGCTGGACAGGTTTCTGGCCAGGCAATGACAGATCTTTTTTGGGTAACAATTTTGTTATCTGGTGCTTGAACAGGTTGGACTGCCATAGTAAAAGTACCCCTATTAGACCCCCCTCCCCCTTGAGGGGAGACCCCCAAACCCCCCATTAGACCCAGTGTTTGAGTGAACAATACTTATCAAGGTCCACCGATCTAACATATATCCCTTCTAATTGTTATATATTTTGTCTTTTAATTTATAACTTATTTACCCAAAAAAAGGTTATTAGATTTTTTGGGACTATTTATGAAAAATATGACTCATGGAATGAGGGTCCTAATACTTGGAATGAGGCTCATAATATGACTCATGTAATTATTAAACACAAATATTTGAGTACAAGTTTATTGATAGCTGGATTCCTTAATATTTACAAAAAGAGAGAGTGTGTGTGAGAGAGAGAGAGAGAGAGAATAACAATGACTAAAAGTTTATTGATAGTTGGATTCATTAATATTAGAAAAATAAATAAATAAATAATATTGACTAAATTTTTTTTGATAGTTAGATTCTTTAATATTTATAAATAATAATAAATAAATAAAAAGAATAACGTTAAGTAAAAATTTATTCTTTAGTTGATATAAGTCCAAATTTGATAATAATGCAAAAAGGGTATTTGTGGGATTTCACATGGTTAATCCCATTCATATCTCTCAAAACAAACATGAATTATTACTAGTCCATTGGTTATCAAACAAACAAAATTTTTCTTAATCCCCTCACTAACAGTCCCCTCACTAACGACCCCCTCCATTTTACCTCTGAACACAAACGAGGCCTTATACACTATATGTATATATATATATATATATATTAGATAGACTCTGGATAAAATTAATTAATTTATTTATTCATTTATTTATTTATTTATTTTCTTCTAAGAATAATTAAATGTGGGTTCTCGGAATAAAAATCACCATGGATAATTATTTGGCTAAACAGAAATTTGTTTAATATTAAAATACAGAGTATATAATACGAAAATCATTTTGAATAATAGATATATAATACAGAAATCATATAAACAAAATGATCATAACTACGGTACAGAACATAACAAATGTATGGACTCAAAAAGTAGCTCGTACGAATTTTAGAGGTGACTCCCACAATAGTGTAGCACTTCGTTCCGCACAGCACTTTACTCTACTCCAGAAATCAGAGGGTCAGTGAATCCATGACAATAGATGGTTACTTAAAGTGACAACAGAACATAACAGAGGGTTACATAAAGTGACATTTTAGAGGGCCAATGGTTATTTAAATCACCCAAGGCATGGGACCTCCGTAATGGTACTTATAAAATAATTGTGCAAACTACATTTAATAAACAGTTTTATCTATGAGTTTTCCTTTGTAAGCAAATAGGGTACATTTAATAAATAAAAGGGAAATTATGCAAATAGTCCTTGTATTTTACACGATGTGTCAATTTGGTCCATGTAGTTTCAATTTGCTTAATTTTGCCCCTTAATTTAACGGATTGTGTCATTTTAGTCCAATAAATAACAGTTGTTAAGTTAATTTAACGAAAAGTCAAACAATGTATCAATTTAGTCCCTGTATTTTTCACAATGTGTCAATATAGTTCCTGTCAAAATCAAGAAAATTGAAACTACAATGACCAAATTGACACATCGTGTAAAGTACAGGAACCAAATTGACACATTATTTGACCTTCAGTTAAATTAATTTAACAACCGTTATTTATTGGACTAAAATGACACAATTCGTTAAATTAATAGGCAAAATCGAGCAAATTGAAACTACAGAAACCAAATTGACACATTGTGTAAAATATAGGGACTATTTGCATAATTTATCCTAAATAATATACTTTAAAAACTAATATGATTTGCAAAATATAATTTACATAAAAAAGTTTATGGTAGCTTAAAATATAATGCAACTCACCTTAAACTTGATCCTTTACTCTCACCTCTAATTTCGGCTCACTCTCTCATATACCTCTCGTTTGTTATTCTTGTGATTTCATTACCATACAGCTCACGTATTTATAGGTGAGAAAATCCTTACTATATAGCACTATGTAACACACCATGTGGTTTCACCACATGGCCTACCATGCCAAACATGAGGTTTTTGGAAAACTATTTGCACAAGTTTCCTATATTCCTACTATGGCCCCCTTCCACACAAAAAATGTTGTAATTACATTATTTTTTTCAAAAATTGAGTAAAATATATTTTAGGGTGTCACATTATTAATCAATAGCATTATGCTTGCAAACAATCCAGATCCAGATCCAGATCGTGGCGGTCGGAGTACCGTTCTCACAGCAGAGGAACTCGCTATACTAGAATTCAGATCCAATCATACCTCCTTGCATTCCCCGGCAACTGGAGCACCAATTCACCTCTTTCTTGGTCACCATCGCCAGAGATCCATCAGCCATGGAAGCTCGATCAGAGTCAGAGTCGGAGTCATCAGATCTGGACAAAGCTGAATCTATTTATATCACAGATAAATCTATAGTTATATAGTGATATATATGATGATACATATTGCAATCTCCCATCTCTCTCTCTCTCTCATCTATTCATTTTATTATTATTATTTAATGTAATTTCAGATTGTTGTTGTGATTGTTGAGCACAGATAGATTAAGCCTCATCTATATCACAGATAGATTTATAGTGATATAGATGATAAAACAAATTATAATAATTATGCACTGGTTTCAACAGATAACGCTTGACTGAGAGTGTTGGATTGGCCTATGGATTATACATAGTTTTTTCAACAGATGTGCTTCGTTGTATTGCTAGTTTTAACAGATAAATTAGAATTTTAAAACCAATTCGTGCAAATATGTATGTGAAATCAATTTGTACAAATAGAATGCTAATATATGCTTAATAATTTTCAACAAATAGTGGATGTATGCTGGATAAGGAAAAGAATTTCACACAGATGGAATTCAATAGATAAAAATTTTACTCAAATAGATTTTTAACAGATAAGTGAAAAATTAAACAAATAGAGGAAAAAATTGAACAAATAGGCAAAAGAATTGAACAAATAGGAAAAATTTTGAACGTATAGGATAAAAATTTGAGCAGATAGATATGAATTTGAACAAATAATCAATGAAAAGTCAACAGATAAAAAAAAGTCGACAGATAAATTAAGGGATAAAATTAGAAGCAAAATGTCCTTCAAAACAAATAAAAGGACTTCTCACCAAATTATTTCACAAAGGGTGGACCTCTCACTAATAAAAAAATATCTCCTAGATCTTCTGCCTTATACTTTCCTTAACTTAGACTTTTCAACATTTAACCCAATAATATATATTCATATAACTACTGATATCTTATCGATCTAATTTTTTGCTTGAATGATATGTTAAAATAAGTCTAAGGGGTCGTTTGGAATATTCTAAATAAGTGCACTTTTAGACTTTTTATTAAAAATATATATATACACTACAACAAAAAGCACAAATGGCGACTAAAAAAAAAATCGTCACTGAAAGTAGCACTTTCAGCGATTAAAATGGAATTAGTAGCCAAAAGTGAAGACTTTCGGCGACTAAAACAGTTTAGTAGCCAAATATATAGTTATTGGCGACTAAAAATCAATTTAGTCGCCGATTATATGGGTTTTAGCGACTAAAAAAATTTTAGTAGCCAAAAGTCAAGGTTTTTGGCGACTAAAAACATTTAGTAGCCAAAAGTATAGGTTTTGGCGACTAAAAAATAGTTTGGTCGCTGATTATACGTGTTTTACCGACAAAAAAAAATTTCGTAGCCAAAAGTGAAGCTTTTTGGCTACCAAAATATATTTAGTAGCTAAAAGTCAACAATTGGCGACTAAAATTCAGTTTGGTCGCCCAAAGTGGAGGGTTTTGGCGACTAAAATTCAGTTTAGTCGCCAAAAGTGGAGGTTTTAGACGGGAATTAATTCTTTTAGCGACAAAAAAGTAATTAGTAGCCAAAAAGTATAGAATTGGCGACTAAAAAACAGATTTAGTCGCCAAAAGTGGTTTCCTATTTTTTTTAGTAAATAATTTATTTTTTACATAAATTATATTAAATAAAAATAATTATTTTTATATATATAGTTTTGTATTAATACCGGTCAATATACTATATAAATAATATATGTTGCATTTATATTTATGTGATGTTGTAGTGGCATAGTGGGGAGAGTGTATTGGTAAAGGTTTAGAATGTGGGAGGTTGGTGGTTTGAAACTTGGGATACAGCAAAGGGTAATTTTTTTTTTTTCTGAAATATGCTTTTGGCGACTAAAATGTGTGGTCGTCAAAAGCTTGACTATTGGCAACGAAAAAAATAGTCGGCAAATGTATAAATAAAAAAAAATAATTCACTATTGGCGACTAAAAGATTAGTCGCTAAATGTATAATTTTCAAAAATGTAATTGACTATTGGCGACAAAAGCTTTGGTCGCTAAAGACTTATTTTTTGCCGACTAAAACTTTTTTAGTCGCCAATACCTCCGGCGACCATGTA
The DNA here is from genome assembly GCA_036172215.1 of Camellia granthamiana. Classification (NCBI taxonomy): domain Eukaryota; kingdom Viridiplantae; phylum Streptophyta; class Magnoliopsida; order Ericales; family Theaceae; genus Camellia; species Camellia granthamiana. The sequence goes on along the minus strand of CM069903.1, from coordinate 34,819,354 downwards.
TTCGCGACAAAATCGGCGACTAAAATATTTAGTCAGGAAAAGTGAAAAGTCGACTTTTGGCGACTAAAAATGGACTTTTAGTCGCCAAAGGTGCTTTTTCTTGTAGTGATATATATATATATATATGTGTGTGTGTGTGTGTGTGTGTGGAAAAGAAGATAAAGTAGTTAGAAAAGTAGAGAAGAAATGGTGATAGATGTTAATTGATATGACCCAAATAAATGTATGTATGTAAAAAAATATACTTTTTAAATTTAACCCAAACACCTGCTTATTAAAAAAAAAATTGTACAAATCACTAAAATGGATTCAGTGGGCACCAATTGAGCCTCTCCCATCCAATAAAGGACCACAGAAAAGCCAATATCCTTAAGAGGGTGATTAACATTGAAACATCAGGGTAACAGTCATTTTAGTTAACCCAAAAAAAAAAACAATACATGAACAATAGACTACACATTTTGTTCCCTATAGTACTTGCTTAATAAAAATAAAAATAAAAATTACCACTATTTTTTAAATGATCTTTTATGATGGAAAATCAAACTGCACAGGCAAGAGGGAGGAGGTATTGAGTAGGTCAGGGCGCACGAAGCCATAATTACGAAGCACCTGGTTATCAGCGAAATTCAAAGCTTTCTCTATCCCGTTCCAGCAGGCCTCATCAGTGTAACCCGGGTGATCCCCACTACACGGTTGACACCCAGTAAAATGAGTAACAAACGGCCGCCTAACTCCGCCGCCACCTCCCCCCTCCTCAACATATGCTTCACTTACCTTCTCAGCATGCCGTCTCCTCAAATTGCTCACTCCATTCTCTCTTCTCTCATCATAACTATCTTCAATTCTATCCAGTGAGTCCACTATGCCAGCCCAATACCCACTCAACGTGTACTCATTCTCTACGTAAATCTTCCTCCCCCACTTGTCCTTCTCTTTCAGAAGCAAATAAACTAGAGCTGATTGATCGTCTGAAACCGGATACATCTTATCTGTGAGTGTTGAAGTTAAGATTTGACCCCATTTTTCATAGTTCGGGGTCTGTGGGCCCATACTGGCCCACACATCTAAAAACTCCATCGACCACTGACAATTTCTGATCAAGAACACCCCTGCGTTCACACCGATCCAACTCTTCTTCTCGTAGATCAAGTTGGGCCACCCATCCACCACCAGGTTATGGCTTTTATACCTCTCCAACGGTGGCTTAAAACCCATATCAGTAAACACAGCATCCGAATCAACCCAAAAGATCCACTCCGCCTCCGGGTGGGCCACCATCGTCGCCCGAACAACTGGTATCTTGGCCCAATACGCGGCCATATTCGGGTGCAGCAAGGCATTATTGTAGAAAACATCGTACCCGTGGATTCGACAGTAATCAACTTTATTCTTGAAAAGCCTCAGAAGCAAATGATCGCCGATCGGGTTCTTACACGGCCACTGCTGCGATCCCGTGAGGACAAAAACCCTATCCTCGGCTCCGGCAGTGAACGAAGGATGATGCTTCAGCCACTCCCTCCTCTTCTCATCCCAGTCCTTGATCGGTTTCTCTATCGAGTAGCTCACTTCCGGGTCGTCGTAGAAAGTCGGGTCAGCCGGGTCGACTCCACGCGCCGCCGTGGTGCAGTTTTGTGTGGCGGCGCCGTCTTGTGCCGGTGTGATATTCGTCTTAGTCACGTCTAACATGGTTGGCCAAGGCATAACTAAAGACCAGAGAGTCCAAACCATTAACAGAGCCATCGCTAATCCGCATATGAAAACGGGTTTGCTCCGAACTATGTTTACAGCCATGGTGGTTGTTTTTTGTGAATTCTATGGACTCTGGAAAAGGGTTTCTTATTGTATGGACAAGTTTGGTAAACTAGTTTGTTGATCGTGAGAGTCACGAACACTCACTCAATCATAGGAGCCTAGGAGGTGCATATGAGCCATTAATATTATTTATTATTCGATAGGTACTAGAGAGAATACATAGGACAAAAATGTTTGGACCTCTAATTAGAGGCGTCACCAGTGATGTGGCAGTGGGTTCTACTCACTGTCATTGTCAGTGTTGTGTCAATTTTTTTTTTTTTTTAACCTCATTAGAAATATATTTAGAGTCTCTAAATTAGAGGTCTCTAGCATCACTAATATATAGGAACGAAGATTTGCAACGGTAAAACAGACAAATTTTCTTGATTTGGATGATGAGTCTGCAAGGATGAAGGAGATAAAAAGAAGCACTATGCTACAAGCCTCTTCTAAGTAAAGAAAAAATTTGTATAATGCATATAATTAAAAAAGAAAATCGTATAATTTTATATTTTTGAGTCAATAGTCTTATTTTTTAGACTTATTCATCATTAAATTTTATCAATTTTTCTTTTTTGATGAATAAATTTAGAGTGATAAATTTATCAATTGAAATTTGTATATAAATAAATCTAATTTATAAGATTGATTGATAAATGCTCCTAACTAAAAAATAAAAAATATTATAACTAAATATAATATGAGATATAATTAAAAATCACATGAATCGTAAATAAAATAATATTATAATTAAAATATATATATATATATAACTAGAGGTGCATAGTTGTGTATATTAAAATTTCCGGATACAAAGAGGAATATAATAAAGTGAACGACTTTAGCGAAAATAATAAGGTATTATAGTTTACTGGAATCCCGTAAACTACGCACCAATCAGCTCCCATTGGAATTATAGTGGGAGTTACATCTTTGCACGTCAATGGAGACACATATATACGACTTTTTCAAAGGTGTTTTTGTTTTTTTGTTTTTTATTTTGGGAAATGTTTGATATCTTTTTGGGATGATCCTCACACCCCTAAAGTGATTATGATCATTTATATATGTGTGGAGTCCACTTATATATGTGTGAAATTTACATTATAAGTGATCCAGATTTGTGGAGGTCTTATAGGGTGAGGGTCTCAATCATTACTTTTTTATTTTATAGCAAATTATATTAATAGTTTTGGTAGTTTGAGATTTGTATTATTTTGATTTTTGACTTTTTAAATTAATGATTTTACCCTTGAAATGAATAAGACTATCTTGAATTGTCCTCATTTAGAACTAGCCTATCACCCGTGCTATGCACGGATAATTATAGATATTTATGTTTGTTTTAGATTTTTTTAATATATAAATTATGTTTTTTTAAAAAAATTATAAAAATAATTTAATAATTTTATCACTAACCGTAGTATATGAGAGAAGTTAAAAAGGTATAGCAATAACTATGCACGGGTTATATCTATAATTATTTGTATGAGGGGATTTTAAATGCTAATTAGGCGATTTTGACTAAATCAATAAATGCAGGCATATGGTGGATTGAAAAAAGTTAATAAATGCTGATTAGAGGATTTTGACCAAATCAATAAATTGTGAGTTTTTTTTTTTTTAATAAAAAATTTAGAAAATTCAGATTAAGATATTGGAATTCCCACAAAGTTTGGAAGTTAGAAATCCCTTTTTGCTTAATATATATAGATAGATGAGATTCGAAATTTAGGTGGAATGTATCACAATTAAAAGGTCAGTAATCAAAATAACACAAGCTCAAATTACAGGGACCATTTGTAACAACTCAGATTTTTAATTATTTTATAGAATTTATACTAATATTATTTAATCACAGTTAGGAAAATATATAATTTATTATATATTATTATGTGTAATTTTGTAAAATAATATAATTATTAAAAGTTTAAGGGTCAAAATAATAATAATAATAATAATAGATATGGTACTAAAATAAATAATTAGTTTTCTGTTGATATATAATAAAGTGTAATTTAATTACAAATTAAATTATTTATTTAATTATATTAAAATATTTAGATCAAAAAATAATTATCTTAAATACCTATTAAAAATAAGAACGAATCTAAATAAATATTAATCGAATCTGAAGGAGATTCGCACGCCACGTATGTGCGTTATCTCCCTATAAAAGGGAGGCGTGTCACCTGAAGGAGAAAGAAAGAAGAATGAAAGAAAGAAAAGGAAAGAAGAAAGAAAGAAATGAGAGAAAGAAAGAGAGAAAGGAAAGAAAAAATAGTGGAAAGTGAAAGGGTTTTTGGTAGTGGAAGAAAGAGTAAGGTATTAAAGTTAAGGTGAATTATGTTATACCTTGAGTTATCAAAATATATTTTACTTATGTTTTGACTTACCATATTGATTTTATATAAGTTATGTTTTATTAGTATATTAATAAAAGTTATGTTTTATAAAGATTTCAGTTACGTGGATTATTATCTGAACTCTATTTGTGAAAAGGAAACTTATGGATATATTTGTTTATATTTTAAAGAATATTTAGTTATGACCTTATATACAATTATGTTTTGTAAGTACCACCATCGGAGCCTCACGCCTTGGGGGACTTAAATAATCATTGGTCTCTATTTGGTTACTTTGTGGCCCTCTGATCCGTTGACCTCTATTCTATGCGGAGCAAAGTGCTGTGCGGAGCTAAGTGCTACACTATTGTGGGAGCCACCTCTAGAATCCGTACGAGCCACCTCTAGAATCCGTACGAGCCACCTCTTGAATCCGTACCTCTGTTCTATGCGGAGCAAAATGCTGTGCGGAGCTAAGTGTTACACTATTATAGGAGCCACCTCTAGAATCCGTACGAACCATCTCTTGAATCTGTACATCGGTTCTGACTGTTACTTCTGTGACCTCTGTTCTGTTCTGTTCTGTACCGTGGTTATGGTTATTTATTTACATAATTTTCGTATTTCAGTTCTGCTACTTAAATAATTTATTTACCAAACTGAGTTATGTAAATGTTTTGGCCTAATTAATTATCCATGGTTATTTCGTATCTCTTATACTCTTGGTATAATATTTCTCACTCTGCCATGTACTTATAGCTATTTACCAATTTTCAAAAAATAATGCAATTCAAAAATAGTTTTTGAAAAGTCTTAGACTCCGGGGTTGTGGAATAGACACACACAGCACTTTTATAATATTTTTTATATGTAAATATCGGCCTTTTTGGTTAATAAATTTTGTAATAAAAATAGAAACTCCAATGATTATTTTGGTACCCTTATTTAAATATTACTTCCGCTCGCGTTTATTGATTTGTTTAAGAATTGGCCGGAGGTAACCCCAGTTACTGGCCATCATGATACTTAACCCTTGGGTACGGAGAGCGGGTCGTGACACCATTAATGTAATTCGTCCTTTATTTTATTTTGTTTATTTTTTAGGTGGAGGGACGATGGTGATGGGTTTACTTTTGAAGGTTTTTCAAACAATAATCATATAATGGAGGTTAAAAGGTCAAGAATCAAAATAACACAAGCTCAAATTACATGGACCATTAGTGTAATTCGTCCTTTATTTTATTTTATTTATTTTTTAGGTGGAGGGACAGTGGTGATGGGTTTACTTTTGAAGGTTTTACATGGACCATTAGTGTAATTTGTCCTTTATTTTATTTTATTTATTTTTTAGGTGGAAGGACGATGGTGATGGGTTTACTTTTGAAGGTTTTTTAGACGATAATCATATAATGGAGGTTCGTGTTATTTTTATATTGTGTATAGTTTTTAAAATTAAAGGAGGCTCAATCTAGCTCAAGCAAGGATGACAATTTGAACCCGACCTGACCCGACCCAAAGAGGACCTGACCCCGATTAGAATGGTTTTTTTTTTTTTCGAAAAATACATCCGACAAGTCAGGGATGGTATTCGAAATTAAATCCCCGATAATTTTCAAGCCGGGGGATAGTGATACGTTTCCCAGCCCCGGATCCCGACCTGTCCCCGTCCCTGTCCCCGTTCCCATTTTCCCGAACTGAAATTACCATAATATCCCTCTATCCAGTCGTATATATAAAACCCCCCCTTCCTAATCTGACTGTCACTCTCTCTCTCTCTCTCTTCCCTCTACTCTCTCTCAATCTCTCTCTTCTTTCCGCAGGCGGCGTCGTCTCCTCCTCCACGGCAATACGTAGTCACCGTTGTCTCCTCCTCCACCGTCGCCTCCTCCTCCGGCATATCTGAGCGATTCACTTTCTCTTACATCTCACATCTCAAATCTGAGTAGATCCCGCCACTCAAATCTCATGTATGTGTGTATGTATACAAGTATTTGTGTGTCTCTAATTCCAAGAAAATCTCATGGTGCTTTTCATTTTTATTGTTGATTTATTTGTTTTATTGATGATGAGTTTTGGTTTGTTTGGTGCCAAAGAAGTAGTTAATTTTCAAATTGTTTGGATACAGGGAGGTTCTTGAGTATGATGTTGATGATGTTGCCGTTGATGATGTTCATAGTCATCTTTCACTCTATCTGTCATTATTATTGAGAATGAAAGCTAAACATAAAGAGAGAGAGAGAGAGTTATGGAGATTATTCGGGATCGGGGAAACCCGATCCTTGTTAGGGGGTGGGGGCGGGACGGGGGCGAGGGAGGTGATGGGTTCTGAGCCGGGGATCGAGGACAGGGACAAAGAATTTTGTACCTTCGGAGATCAGAGACAGGGAGTGTGATCTCCGGCCCGTCCCTGGCCCATTGCCATTCCTAAGCTCAAGTAACTCAACCAGGTTTAGCACAAGATGGTTGTAGTATTGAGGAATCGAACCAGGTCCTTGTCCTTGAGTTATACAACGTTTGCTCAACGAAGTAGCGCTTATTTAATTGAAGACAAGTGTTGACAAAAGTGCAGATTTTTCTAGTATGAAAGTTACACACCTATATACTTTGAGAAAAGGAGCCACATTCTCTTCAGTCCACTAAAGACTGGACCATGAGTCCACTTTTTCAATGTTTTATTTTGTTTATAGTTTTAAATTTATTTTGTGATTTTGTGAAAATAAAATAAAATAAAATAAGGGATATACTCCTCTCCAGTTTGGGTATTTGAATTGTATGTCCTGTTCCTGTACCAAATGCTCCCCACATTGGTATTGTTTTAATGAATTACTAATTCAATATTAGATTCAAGTTAAAAATAAAAAAAATCAAAAATCAAACACAATATTAAATGAGTTAATAAGTACATGAAATCTAGACCTTTGATTTATAAAAAAGATTGAGGTGGCATAATCTAAGTGTTCAAATTAGAGAAGTCATTTCTAAAAATATAATATGTATCTAATTGGAAATAAATTATAATATTTTAATTTATGAGAGCAACTCCAATAATATTTTATTCTTGATAGCAAAACAACAATGTTAGATGGCCTAAAAAAAATGGCTCGAATGGCTCGAAACACCCAAAACGATGTCATTTTGACACATTCGAGTCATTCAAGCCACCAAACATTTTCCTTGTGGTAATGTCAAACACACACTCTCTTTCTCTCTCTCTCTCTAGTGATATGACTAATAAATAGCATTTATATTTTAACTTTTTTTTATGAAGAAACTAAAATGAATTACATTTAAATAATACTGTTAAATTATGAAATTAGGTCGTGTAGCACTAGCACATGACCCAAATATAGTGCTTTTGCTTGTCAATGTTTTTGTTGGATAGGCCCAGCAGGGGTGGGCAAGGATTAGATCTGCCAGATGGCCCAGATGGAGCAATAAAGCTTTACATTTGAGCAATATCGGCAAGAGTTTAATTTCTCTTCATGTCATTTTGAAAGAGTATTTAAGTTTGGTAGGTCTATTTTGAGATTGATTTTGATAATTTGAACGGTTCACTTTTTAAGACTTGTGAGTGGAACATTCAAATAAAAAATAAAGATGATTGAATATCGATAGTTATATATTTGAATTATATTTGCTTTTAAGAAATAGATAACAAATACAATTTCAAGAATAGTTATTCATTTTTTTATAATACAAATGTGATTCAAATGGATAGTTACCGATATCCAATCATCTCAATTTTTGACATAAATATTAAATTAAGGGAATCCTAAAAAGTGAACGGCTCAGATCACAAAAAATCAATACCAAAATGAGTCTAACAAGCCCAAACGTTCTCTCAAATTGAGATGACCAATTTGAGATAAGCCAAATTCTATTGACAATGGATTAATTGCATTTTTTATGGCCAAAGCCTTGTATCATTTTAGTCTATAATATTTAAATTATGTCAATTTAATCTTTAATGTATAAAAATATTTTAATTTTATCTTCAATTTTAAATTGCATAGATTTGATCTCAGTATATAAAAGTGTCTTAATTTAATATTCTAATATTTAAATTTTGCCTATTAATATAGGTAAATTAAATCTGTAGACTAACAGACAAGTTTTTGTGTTTTTTTTTTTTTTTTTTTGGAACAAGATTAACGGACAAGTTTAGACATTGAAAACAACATGCTCGAGCAGTGTAGTAAAGGTTGCTTTGTTTAAGGAATTACGAGTAAACATCTTATTGGGGTGAATCTAAAAATAATCAGTTTGTTTGGCTTTGATTTTCAGAGAATACTTTTTTTAAAAATTATTTTTTTATTTTCAATGAATTTTTTTTTATATTTTAAATATATTTTTTTAATTTTTAGACAAACTTAATATAAATACACTTAAAAAGTATAACATTTATGAAAAAAAAATCTTTAAAAAATTCACTAAATATCAAAAAATATCAAAAAAAATATATGAAAATTCAATATATTTTTTGTATTTTTGTGTATTTGTTAAATTTTTAAAATATTTTTTCACAAATATTTTATTATTTAGATATATTTAAGTAAAGTGCATCTTAAAAAGTAAAAAAATTGCTTAAAATTTTAAAATTATTTATTAAAAAAAATAAGAAAAATAAAAAACTCAATTTTTAGAAAACTGAAACCAAACACACTCTGTATATTTGGTTGAATGTGTTTGGTTTCAGTTTTCTGAATTTAGTTTTTTGAAAATTGAATTTTTTGTTTTTTGTTTTTTTTGTTTTTAGTGAATATTTTTTAAAATCTTAAGCAATTTTTTTACTTTTTTAAATGCACCTTACTTAAATGTATCTAAATAGTAAAATATTTATAAAAAAAAATTAAAAAATTTAATAAATATAAAAAAAATACTGAATTTTCGAATTCTTTTGTATTTTTTGGTATTTAGTATTTTTTTTCCACAAATATTATACTTTTTAAGTGTATTTATGTTAGGTGTGTCTAAAAATTAAAAAAATTTGCTTAAAATATATAAAAAAAAATCATTGAAAATATTAAAATACAGAAAAAACCAAAAAAAAAAAAGTAAAATTTTTTGAAAATCAAAACCAAACAAACTGAATAATATTCTGTTTCAATCCGAGAAAGAGCTAATCACATTAATTTGGGAAAACCAACCTGATTTTTTTAATGCTGAAGACCGTGTACTTGAATAAGAGCATCTCCAACGGTGTATTTGATTTTTCATCAAATCTGAGTCCAAAATGAGCCATTTCACCAAATCTCAAATCACCCACTCCAACGCTGCATCAAATTTAGTGGGGCGACCGGTTGGTCAACCGGTGGGTCGACCGGCCGGTTGACCGGTTTGCCAAAAATTTTTTTTTTTTTTTTTTTGAATTTTTTGAACTTTTTTTTTGAACTTTCTGAACTTTTTTCGGGACGACCGGGTGGTCGACCGGCCGGTCAACCGGTTAGGCAATTTTTTTTTTTTTTTAAAACGGTTTGAACTTTTTTTGCTGAACTGTTTGAATCCTTTACTGGTTGACCGGTTGGTCAACCGGCCGGCCAACCGGTTGGTCGACCGGATCCTCTCTCCAACGGTCCGCAACAGTGTTTTGGTGAATTCATTACTTCGTCCTCAATCTGAAGAAATTTTTGATGAAATCTCAATTTGGTATCACGTTTGGTGAACGGTTAGAGCTGTGAATAGTACCATTTTCATCAAAATTTAAATTTGATATCAAATTTGCTAAACCATTAGAGATGGTCTAATAATTTAATAAAAGAAGAAGAGTAAACTTCTTTTGTCTTGTCTGAAAAAATAAATAAATAAATAAAAAATGATGAAGTGAAAAAAGAGAAAACTTGAAACCCTCATGAAACACATTCTGAACTACCAAATAATCACTTCCAAATATGAAATGTTAGACAGCTTAAAAGTCTAAAAATTATTCAACAATCATAGGAGAACATCAGATACATCATGGGGAGGTATTTTTTTTTTCTTCAGTAATCCTTTCAATTGGACAACATGTCTATCTCGGATTAGATTGGGAGAAGGAGTGTCTAAACCATGACATCTTTCCACTGATGATTTTATTATGCTTTTTCACCTTCTACGTCTAATTCACACAACAAACACCATCAAACAGCATCAATACATATAGGACCTACCATTCTCCAACTTTCTATAAAAAAAAATTTAAGTTTTCATTAGCAATGCATGCAAAACATCGATTTTATAATAATGGGATGAAGTTCGCTTTTGTCAAACCTATAAACCAGGATTTCAAGGATACAATCTTTCTTATAAGAAACAAAAATTTGTGGATAACATATAATTATTTTTCATAGGGACAAGCATCTGTTTTATTACACTGATCCAAATTAATCAAATGAATACTTAGCAGCACAAGCCATTAGGATATACAAGCAAGTTTAACCCTAATCGATCTGTTCCATAATAGACATGGCAGTTCCAATGCCAAGTTTGAAGGATTGGGGTTAGATTTCATGAATTGGGATTTGTATAATTGATTGCCTGATTGTTTGGATTCTGACATAACTATTGGGTGATCCAAGATTTGGTTTCTGATTTTATTGCAATGTCGGAATATCTTTTATCGTTTCTGGGATTGTTGTTTGCAGGATCTTCAGTCCAACGCAAGAGTATGATGAGAAATCATGTAGTGGGAGTTGTGACAATCTTTGCTTGTCATAGCTCAGCTACCATCGGGGCTGACCACCCCCCCCCCCCTCCCCAATCCACGATACTTGCGTTTCTATAGCTATTTATTTTTTTTATAATATAAATGTGATTTAAATATATAACTAATGATATCTAATCATCTTAATTTTTTAAATAAATATTCTATTAAGAAAATTCTAAAAAGTAAACAGCTCAGATCACGAAAATCGATACCAAAATGGGCTTAACAAGCCAAACACTCTCTCTCAAGTCGAGATGACCAATTTAAGAGAAGTCAAACCGTATTGCCTATGGGTTAATCACATTTTTTATGGGCAAAGTCTTGTATTATTTTAGTCTATAATATTTAAATTATATCAATTTATTTTTTAATGTAAAAAAATATTTTAATTTAATCTCCAATATTAAATTGCATAGATTTGATCTCAGTACATAAAAAGTGTTTTAATTTAATATTTTAATATTTAAATTATGCCTATTAATAGAAGTAAATTAAATCTATAGACTCTAACAGGCAGGTGTTTTTTTATTTTTTATTTTGAAATTTGATTCGTAGCTCAAAATTGGACAGGATCAAATGCCTGGAGTGCCAAAACGACACTTTTTTTCTTTTTTTCCCTTCTTCCTTCCACCTCACGCTAAAAATGGTTTCAAAGAATGAGAGAGAAACAGAGAGGTGAAAGAAAGAGAGGAGGAGGAAGAGAGGAGAAGAAAACAAAGAGAGGGGGCCATGGACGGAGATCACTACAACCCAACCCACCGCCATGGGCTGTGGGTTTGATTTTGATTTTAATTTTGTGAGTTTGGTTTTGATTTGATTTTGGGATTGATTTTTTATTTTGATTTTGGGTTTGGTTGGGATTTAGAGAATGAGAAAGTTCTGATGAAGTAATTGTAGAAGATGGGATTTGAGATGAGAGTTGATGTTATGGTGGTGGAGCAAAAAATATAAAAGAAGAAGAAGAAGAAGAGGAGGAGGAGAAGAAAGAGAGGGGTGGTGGAGCAAAAAATACAGAAGAAAAAGAAGAAGAAGAGAAGAAACAGAGCGGTGGTAGAGCAAAAAACGACAGAAGAAGAAGAAGAAGAGAAGAAGAAGAAATAGAAGGGATGTTTGTTGAGTTGAAAAGTCAAAGTCGGGCCACTTGAGCCTCGACTTTTCGAGTTGTTTTTTCTTCTCAGTCCCGCTAGGTAGCTCGAAAGTGTCATGGCTCGAGTGGCTCGAGGTACCAAAACAACTTTCTTTCTTTCTTTTTTCTTTTACTCTCTTTCTCTGTGTTGTTTGTTATTATGTCTTTAGAAAGAAGAAGGCACAGAGCTTCACTCTCTCTCATTCTTCGTTTGGAATCTTTATGACCAAAATCAACACACAGCTTCATATTCCTCAAGATCACCATCACCATCACAGACAAACAACAAACAACATCACAGATCCAAGATCACCATCACCTCAAGATCCAAAATCAATTCCTCAAGATCACCATCACATATCCAAAATCCATCACAAATCCAAAATCACTCTCTCTCTCTCTCTCTCTCTCTCTCTCTCTCCTGGGTCTTCATTACAGAGAAATGCTTTTTTTTGGTTCATAGAGTTCTGCAAATGGTTTTTTCTTGGAACAGACAAAGTGGGTATGATTCATGAAGTTGAAGAAGAAAAAGGAGAAAAGATTCATCAAACCCATCAAGAAGAAGAAAAAAAAAAAAAAACAGTTTCAGAGAAGAAAAAAATCAAAATCAAAATCAAAATCAAAAAATCAAAAATCAGAGAGAGGGATGAGAGGTCTCTGTTTTTCTTTGTCAAAAAATGGATGAATTCACATAAAATCAAACCCAAATCAGAGAAAGATATGAGAGATGAGAGGTGAGAGTGCAGAGAGTGTTTGAATAGACAAAGAGGAGAGGAGATAGCAAGGAGAGGAGAGGAAGAGAGGAGAGAGAAAATATTCAAACCAATCGAACCAAAAAATTCAAGCTACCAAGCTTTTTCCTTTTTGTAACACGACTAGCAGACAAGTTTAGACGTTGAAAACCACATGCTTGAGCAGAGTTGTAAAGGTTGCTTTGTTCAAGGAATTACGAGTAAGCATCTTCTTGGTTGTCATGTTAATTACTCTTGGGTGAATCTAAAAATAATAGTTTTAAAGGAAATAATAATATTTTGTTTCAATCCTGTTACAATTTAAGAGAAAGAGAGAGAGAAAATATTATATAATGTGTACATTTAATGTTGTGTTAAATAATTATATAACAATGTATACAAGACTTAAGTATGATAATTCTAAATATGATAATAAATATAATATGATATGTATGATAGACAAAATATATAGTTATTGTATTTAACACCTCTCAAACTGAAATAGGGATACCAATTTGAGTTTGGAGAGAAAAATTAGAACATGAAATAAAACTAAAAAATAAAATAAAAAGTAAATAGATTACAAAGTCCGAATGGATTCGCAAGGGTGCTTAAGATAGATCAGAGACTGGAGCGGACGTGTCGGACCGTTATAGGAACTAGCCGGAACTAATACCGGGACAATTTAAGATCATGTCGGACCATTATAGAAATTAGCCTGAACTAATGCCGAGACAGTTTAAGGTCGTGCCAGACCGTTGTAGAAACTAGCCAGAACTAATACGGGTATAGTTTAAGATCGTGCCGAACCGATGAAGAAGAACTAGATGTTGAATCAGAAAACGTAACACACACATAACTTATGACGTGGTGCTGAATGGTGATGGCAACAAATGACATAGTGTGCTAGAGGGGGCAACTTATGAGAAAGTGCGACTTGGGACAGCTTGGGTTGTGCGCTAGAAGAGACAACTTGGGTTATGCGCCAGAGGGGGTGGCTTGGGTTGTGTGCTAGAGAGGGCGACTTGGGTAGTGCGCCAGAGGGGGACTTATGAGAAAGTGCGCCAAGGGACGGCTTGAGTTGTGCGCCAGAAAGAGCGGCTTGGGTATGCGCCAATGAGGGCGACTTAGGTAGTGCCCCAAGGGACCGACTTGGATGGTTTACATGGTATATAATCATACTCAATATGATATAGGTATAATACCCCCCTTAAATTCAAATAGGTTTGAAGATATAAACCTATTTGAGATTGAAACAAAGAGAAGGGCAAAGTGGAGCAAAAGCGCACACACACACAAAAAAAAAAAAAAAAAAAAAAGATTGCAAGTAAAAAAATTATGATAGAGATATTTCGAGTACGAATAAATTAGTGGACATAAGAAGAGATCACTACGAAACGATACTGAAAGGAAAATATGATAGTGGAATGATTTAATGTCCGGTGGGTGGCCAAGGCAAGGTTGCCACCCGCCAATGAAGCGAAATTACTAGGTATTTAACTCAACTTCAATGCCATGTTACAATATTTAAGAGAGAGAGAGAGAGAGAGAGAGAGAGAGAGAGAATATTATATTATGTGTATATTCAATATTGTGCTGAATAATTATGTAACAATATATACAAGACTCTTTTATATAAGAGGAGAGAAACCTAAATATAGTAATAAATATAATATGATAGGTATAATAGACAAAATATATAATTACTGTATTTAACAAATCTCACAGAGAGCTAATCACATTAATTTGGAAAACCAACCTGATTTTTTAATGCGGAAGATCTGGAAAAATAAAAACTAAAATAATGATGAAGTGAAGAAGAGAAAACTTGAAACCCTGATCTGGAAACACATTCTGAACTATCAAATAATCACCCCCAAATATGAAATGTTATATACAGCTTAAAAGTCTAAAAATGATTCAAGAATCATAGGAGAACATCAGATACATCATGGGGAGTTTTTTTTTTTTTTTCAGTAACCCTTAAAATTGGATAACATGTCTATCTCGGGTTAGATTGGGAGAGGGAGTGTCTAAACAATGACATATTTCCACTGATGATTTTATCATTCTTTTTCACCTTCTACGTCTAATTCACATAACAAACACCATCAAACAGCATCAAACAGCATCAATATATATAGGACCTACCATTCTCCAACTTTCTATAAAAAAAATTTCAAGTTTTCATTAGCAATGCACACAAAACATCAATTTTATATTAATGGGCTTGTTGCTTTCGCCGATGAAGTTTGCTTTTGTCAAACCTATAAACCAGGATTTCAAGGATACAATCTTTCTTATAAGAAACAAAAATTTGGGGATAACATATATTACTATTTTTCATAGGGACAAGCATCTGTTTTAATACACTGATCCAAATTAATCAAATGAATACTTAGCAGCACAAGCAATTGGGATATACAATCAAACCTAACACTTCCAAGATGGCGAAGACAGAACCTGGCTAAGAAGTTTAAGCTGAGCCAACAAATCCTAAGCCACTGCAGGAAATGCAATTATAATGATTCATACAACTCAGATGCATACACACCATGCCTAGAAGGCAGAAATCAAAAATTGATAAGGTGGAAAATTGAGTGTTATTTTTCCAATAAGGGACTCATCTATTTATAAATTATATCAACAGCTAACTTAAATGAGGCCGGTTTCAGAAAATATCAGATGCAAAATTTCTAAATTCCCATGATGCCAAAGAGAATATATTAACAGAACTTCGTACGATGACAATGCACGGATGATTGGCTTGAAACATCAAAGATCCCCAAATCCTCTGTTTCACAAATGAATCATAATGAGCTTCAATGGAAATAATGTGCAGCAATGCCCATCCAAATGTGCATTAACTTACATGCATCACACTAAATCAAGTCAAAGTAATATGATGAACATACAGAACTATTGAGAGATTTGCTTCATACTTAAAAGTCATGAAGGATTAAAAGCAGGAAATATTAGCTATTGTAATCCATGTAAAACTTATCAGAATTTTTCTAGCTAATTAATGCTGGTTACTAATTCTACTATCACAGCTACCAACTATGACTGAGCCATTAATAACTATGGATTTCTAGAATGGGTTGTCAGGCTTAACCACTAGTTCATCAGATTCAACAGTCAATTCTCAGGATCAGTAACAATCAAAATTTATTACTACAGTTTGGGCACATAAGAATTAAGAAAGAACCAAAAGGCCTGGAAGATGAAAAGTTTACAAGGAATTTAAGTATCATAAGTTCGTTGACCATAACAAGTCTAGGAGGTATAGAAGAAAAATGAAATCTTTCCTGCTTTCATTGCACATAGCAATATTAAGAAACCTTTTTTTTTTTTTCCTGTCATTTCACATAGCAACTTAAGCTTAAGCTACTCTCTTTCTTCATTTTGACCCATTTTTTCTATTCACCTCACCTCAGAATGTTGCTACTTGAGTTATGGGTGGGAGGGTATTAATGGGTCTGAAAAGACGCAGCTCATTTAACTCTTTACGGTTTGATTTCATTTTAAATGCTCAACCACTAGGCTAGAAGGGGACCACCTTGTCGGTACTCGACCTTGAACAAAGAAAAAAGTATGTCTTTTGGTGCTTCAGGAAAGAAGACAGTGACGCCATGATTGAGTCAAAATGAGTCAAGTGGCAACAGTGCCATTGATCTACCTATGCTTAATAATATACAACAAAAGGCACCCAATCAACAACATGAAGCCCACAATCAAATAAAGAAAAATAAATAAATAAACCAACAAGAAGCATCCATCACACATTAAAAAAGAATAAGAAAGAAAGCTTAATAGAGTCAAAATCATCCTTCAATCATGTACCGACTAACGCCCAAAAGAGCAAAAAAGCGAAAACAAAAAGAAAAAGCAAAACAGATGCATGGTTGAGAATAAAGTGCCATAAAAAAGCTCCATTTTCTGAAAATCCAAATTCAAGACTCCTGATCCATGTTAGTTTTTAGGAAATTTTGTTTATTATTGTGAACTCTATTTGCTCATCTCTCCATCTTCAATCTCTCAAGTGGGGAGTTTCAAATTGCTTCATATCACTTCCTTATAGTTTAAGGTTTTGGAACAATCGGTGACTGAACAGACCCAGACCCAGACCCCTATTATTTTGACTAGGGGTATCCAAGAGTTTAATTCACGTGGCCCTGAAACAACGTATAGAATGAGTTGGTTTCAGCATTTAATCCACAGTTCACTCTAGACATGAACTACAAACAATAAAGGCATGTTTGGTTGGGTTTTCAATTTTTTTATTTTTTTCATTTTTTGTTTCGGCAGAAATAAAACAATGAAAAGTTCCGAATCAACGGTCATGTTTATAAAGTTCCAAAATTTTGATAACTTTTTTGTGTTATAAACAGCCCACCAAATTGAGAAAAAATTAAGATGGACTGTACCAGTTACGCAAATAGAACACCAAATCACAACAAATAAAGCAAAACTGCATTTACAAACTAGCATCAAGAAAAGAAAACACACCATCTTACCATGATCACTCAGCCGGGAAATCAAATGGCAGAGGCGACACAAAGGAGGAATCCAGTAAATCCGGGTGCATGAATCCATAATTACGAAGCACCTGATTATCCGCGAAATTCAAAGCCCTCTGCATGGCGTCCCAGCAAGTCTCGCCTTCATACATCTGGTTGTGCTTCCCACTACACGGCTGACACCCCGTAAAATGCGTGATAAACGGCCGCCTCCAACTCCACCTTCCATACCCGGCATCCTTCAAATACGGCTCTCTCATGGCAGCATAATTCTCACTCACCACCTCCGCTCGCCGCCGCCTCAGCCTCTGCACCTCCTTCTCTATCCCAACGTACTTGTCAGTGATGTTACCAAGCGTCCCAATAATTTCTAACCAGTACCCTTCAAAGTAATACTCTCCCTCTACGTAAATCTTGTCCCCCCATTTCTCTCTCTCTTTTAAAAGCAGGTAAACGAGGCCAGATTGATCGTCTGATTCAGGGAAGAGCTTGTCCGGGAGGGCTGATCTTAGGGTTTGGCCCCACTTTTCGTAATTTGGGGTTTGTGGACCCATGCTTGCCCAAACCTCCATGAAATCCAGCGACCACTGGCAATTTCGGATCAAGAACACACCGGCGTTGATGCTGACCCAACTCTTCTCCTCATAGATCATCCGGGTCCACCCGTGGACTACTAGGTTGTGGTGTTTATATCTCTCTAATGGGAGCTTGAAATCCATGTCGGTGAACGCAGCGTCTGAGTCGACCCACCAGATCCACTCGGCCTCCGGGTGAGCCACCATGGCGGCTCGAACCAGAGGTATTTTGGCCCAGTAAGTGTGCATTTTCGGGTGAAGCAACACGTTGTTGTAGAAGATATCGTAACCGTGGATTCGACAGTAATCGACCTTGTTTTTGAAGAATCTCAGTAGCAAATGATCACCGATTGGGCTCTTACACGGCGAGGACTGCGACCCGGAGACGACGAGAATCCGGTCTCCTGCTCCGGCGGCGTACGACGGGTGATGCTTCAGCCAATCCCGCCGCTTCTCGTCCCAGTTCTCAATCTCCTGTCCTCCTATGGAGTAGCTTAGTTCCGGGTCGTCGTAGAACGTCGGGTCACCCGGGTCGTCGCGCAGGTTAACCCCGTGCGCACCTCCAGCGCAATCTCGCTTTTCCGAAGAAATCGATGCCTTCGCTTCGTTCACTGAGAACCCAGAACTAGGGTTAGGGTTTACAAAGGACGAGAGAGCCCAAACCGTTAGAAGAGCCACCAAAGCTCCACCGACGAATAGAAGGCCGTCGGAGAGAAACGACGCCGCTTTGGTCCGAGCTCCATGCTTGGCCATGGATAGTGATGAAGATGTCTGGACCTGAGAATGCTCAGGAGACACCATTTTAAGCTCGGGAGGAGTATTCTTGTCAGTGTGTGGCCGCCATATCCAATTTTCTTGGTGTTCTCTGCTATAATAGTAATACTCTACAGCAGAGCAATTGCTAAACTTGGAAAGTGAAATAACTCAAAATGGGTATTGGAATTTAGTGATTTCGTGACGAAAGGTGTGATGAATGTTAATGGTGAGAGCGTCGGTGTGTAGCGGAGAGAGAGAGAGAGAGAGAGAGGGGGGTAGGTGGAGGAGTGTTAATGGCGAAGGCCAGAAGGGCGAGAACTGCCAGTGCAAAAAAGTTCACGGCATTCATTCAAGTTTTTGGATTTGGATGTAGGTGGTGATGTATGCCATTGACACGTCTATCTTTCAACACATGGGCAATGTATTGGAGTGGAGTACCGGCATTTTTGGCTTTCGTGTTTTGATTTGTTTTGTTTGGGAGCTAGGAAAATGTTTTCCCGTTCTTTCTCTCCCAAGTGTCAGTTTTTACCACTCGGTGCCTTTTGGGTGCTGGTTTTCTTCATTTATTTTATTTTTTAAACTGTATTTGAGTAGTAAAATAAAAGAAAAGATGTCGAAAAATTTATTAAAATTTTTATTAAATATTTCAAAAGAACTTACATGATATGAGTTCTACATGTGGCCTTTAACATTTGATAAAAAAATTTAATAAATCTTATAACATTTTTTAAAATAAAAAGAATGATAATATATATATATATTGTTAGCAGGTATTTTAATATTATAATAATCTTCCAAGCTCCAAGATAAGTCATTGCCTAGTCTTTGCTAACCTTATCCAACCAAGTATTTGCTAGCCTTATCTATCCAAGTCTTCTCCAAATCTTTGCTAGACTTATCCATCTAAGTCTTCTTCAAGTCTTTTCATTCCTATCCATTCCAAGGTCTTGGTCAAGTCTCTTGTTATCTTATCAACCAAGAACCTTGCTTATTAAGTTTTCTTTTCTATATATTTTGAACATATGTCATATCTTAAATAGACACGAGAGAAGAAGTTTTGGTTATATTGTTATGTCTTGAGTGAGATTATCAGGCAAATAAAAAGGGTGTGTGTGATAAAGTTTTGGGTTCAACCAATTGTGCAGTATTGGTGAACCATACGACTTAGTCGGGCTGTTGTATCTTGGGGGGACAAGTCAAGGTTTTTTCTGCTGCACCGGTGTGAGGCTCTGCCTAACCGCAGAGGGCTTGAATCTCCTTAAAGAGAACGAATTTCCCGCGCCTTAGCCCTTTCAATAATTATTGTAATTTTTATTATTTTTTAGTGTTTTATTTGTAATTATCACCAACAATTTTAAGGAGATTCAAATAGCAAAAGTTCATGGAGCCAGTATTGGATAAACCCAACGAGAATACCGGCGATCTCAACAAGCCCTTCCGGTTCAAGGAAGCCCATTCAAGAGATGAAAAGGCAAGGTGCTTTTCTACCTCAGTCTCCTCAAGGTAGCTTATATCCTGACCGAGAAAAATCCGAACAAAGTCCCCACTGAAGAGATGACCGACGAGGAGTATGCTGCTCATCTTGAAAAAATCGAAAAATACAACACAGATGAGTATAAATGTCGATACTATCTTTTGAATTGTCTTTCAGATCAATTTTACGATTATTATGATACTACTTACACCACTGCCAAGAAAATTTGGAAAGCCTTGCAGAATAAATATGACACTGAAGAGACAGGCGCTAAAAAATATACTGCAAGCCGTTTTTTTCGCTATCAGATGATAGATGGAAAATCAGTGGTGGAGCAAGTTCAAGATTTTCATATGCTAGTGGCTGAAGTTAGATCCGAAGGCATCAAAATTGGAGACAATCTTGTTGTAGCAGGTATTGTTGACAAACTTCCATCATCTTGGAGGGAGTTCCAGAAGTTGATCCGTCACAAGCAAAAAGAGACGTCCTTGGAGACTCTAATCACACGGATTCAGGTGGAGGAGAAAGCACGAGGACAAGATGCACTTATGACACAAGAGCATTCCACTGCAAAGGTAAATTTAACTTCTGGAAATACTTTACCTAAAGGTCGATTTCATAAAAATAGTCATTTGAAGCCAGTTAAGAAAATCTGGAAAAATACAAGAAGGCCACAAAATAAAAATTACCTGAGGCAAAAGAAATGGAACCAATAACCCCCTTCACAAGATTTGACAAATGTGACATGTTTTGTGTGTGGCAAAAGTGGGCATATTGCTCGAACTTGCAAATTTCAAAAACAACAGTCTTGACCACAGGCTAATGTTACCAAGGAACCATTTGTGGCTATGATCACAGATATTTTTATGGTTCAATCTGTAGAAGGATGGTGGGCAGACTCTGATGCCAATACGCATGTCTGCTATGATCAAGATTGGTTTAAAGATTTCACTCCTTTTAATGAGGAGAGGACTGTTATGCTTGGTGACTCTAGTTTAACCAAGGTGCTCGGGTGTGGGGATGTTGAGCTGAATTTTACCTCTGGACATGTGCTTGTTTTAAAAGATGTGTTGTACACACCATCCATGAGGAAAAATTTGATGTCGAGTTATTTGCTCAACAAAGTTGGTTTCAAGCAGACTATTGAATCTGACCAATATGTAATTACTAAAAAAGGCATATTTGTGGGAAAAAGGGTATGCCTGTGATGGAATGTTTAAATTAAATGTTGAGAATAAGAAAGCACATGTTTCTGTTTACATGCTATCTTTTATGAATTTTTGGCATGCTCGTCTATGTCATATTAATAGCCGATATGTGGGAGTCATGAGTAGTTTAGGATTAATTCCTAGACTAACAAATAAGTTTGAGAAATGTGAAGTTTGCAGTCCAGCAAAAATAATTAAAAGGTCTCATAAAAGTGTGATGAGAAATACTGAATTGTTAAAATTAATTCACACTGATTTATGTGAATTTGAAGGAATTTTAACATGTGGTGGAAATAGATATTTTATCACTTTTATTGATGATTTTTCAAAATACACTTATGTATACTTGTTGAAAAATAAAAGTGATGCTTTTGAAAAATTTAAAGAATTCCTTCTTGAAGTTGAAAATCAATTCAGTAAAAAGATTAAAAAATATAAAAGCGATAGAGGCCGGGAGTATGAATCTTTTGGATTCAACTCGTTTGCTCAATCTTTGGGAATAATCCATGAAACTATTCCACCATATTCACCTACATCCAATGGTGTAGCAGAAAGGAAAAATAGAACTTTAATGGATTTAACAAATGCTATGCTAATTGAAGCAGGTGCTCCTTCAAATTTGTGGGGAGAAGCAATTTTAACTGCATGTTATGTCATGAATAGAGTGCCACATAAAAAAACAAAAGTTACACCTTTTGAGTTGTGGAAAGGGCGTAAGCCAAATTTGAAATATTTCAGGGTTTGGGGTTGTCTAGCTTTTGTTAGACTTGTGGACCCTAAAAGACCTAAATTAGGTATAAAAGCTGCCACTTATGCTTTTCTTGGATATGCAACAAATAGTACAGCTTATAGATTTTTTGATATTGAAAACAAAATAATTTTTGAATCAGGTGATGCAATTTTTCATGAAGAAAAATTTCCTTTTAAATCTAAAAATAGTGGGGGTCAAAATTATCAAGAAAATATTTTATCTGAAACCGGTTCCTCTACTCCTCTTTTACAAAACCAGATACTGTAGTTTTTGAACCAAGAAGGAGTAAAAGAGCCAGATTAGAAAAAGATTTTGGCCCTGATTATCATGTTTTTAATGTGGAGGAAACTCCATTAACTTTACAAGAAGCTTTGGCATCAAGGGCGGACCCAGGATTCATCGATAGGGTGGGCTAATATTAAGGTAAAATTATAAAATATATTTTAAGTATAACCACATAAGAAAAAAGAGAATTTAATAATATAATCTAAATTAATATCTAAATTTATTGATTAGAAACAATCTAATTAAGTTGTACTCGACGAGTCTCTAAATATTCGAATTCATCGATTACAAAATCTAGATCAATTTTCAATGTAAGGTCTCATTCAAGGTAGAGAGACAAGCAATCGGCAAGAAACTCATCCCCCATTGAATTGCGAATAACAGTTTTAACATATTTCAAAGTTAAAAAACTAAGAGCAATATAGAACATTGAATAAGGCAACATCATAAAAAAAATTAAGAGTAATATAATATTTGTTGCATGAAGACAAAATTTTAAAACTATTGTTAATCAATTCCATTCTCAACCAACGAAATAAAATAATTGGTTAATTACATTTACAAAAAATGTTAGGAAAGTAGAGTTGCTGTAGACTACTAGAAACGACGAAGAAGATAAAGAGAGGGCTACTTCCTATCTATTGAAAGATGTGAGGATTGTTTTGGAAGATTTGTTCTTTAAACAAATACAAACCTATTGGTCTGCCTATCTATTTTTTTGGATAAATATTGGGTAGCTATTGGGCTGCCTATTTAAAAAACAAACAAAAAAACTATTGGCCTTATTTGGGGCTAGGCTGGGAGAGGTTGGGAGGCTAGGTTGGGTGGGAAAAAAAATTTCTATAAATTTTTTAAATTTTGGGCTGGGCTGCAGCCACCTATGCCCAGCCCTAGGTCCGCCCTTGTTTGGCATCTCCTGACTCTGTTTTTTGGAACGAGGTTGTAAATGATGAGATGGAATCATTATTATCCAATAAGACTTGGATATTAGTAGATTTACCACCAGGTTGTAAAACTATTGGCTTTAAATAGGTTTTGAGAAAAAAAACTTAAACCGGATGGAACTATTGATAAATATAAAGTAAGGCTTGTTTGAAAAGGTTTTAAACTACAAGCAGATCTTGATTTTTTTTGATACATTTTCTCCGGTTACTAGAGTTACATCCATTAGATTATTAATTGCAGTGACTGCAATTCATGATCTAAAAATTCATCAAATGGATGTTAAAACAGCATTTTTAAATGGAGACCTGGGTGAAGAAATCTATATGAATCAACCTGAGGGTTTTGTGGAATCCGGTCAAGAAAGCAAAGTGTGCAAGCTAATTAATTTCCTATATGGCTTAAAACAGGCCCCTAAACAGTGGCATGAGAAATTTGATTCTTGCATGATTGAGAATGGCTATAAAACAAATGAATGTGATAAATGCATCTACTATAAATCTGAAGAAAATTCACATGTCATTATTTGCCTCTATGTAGATGATTTACTTATATTTGGCTCTAATTTGCATATCATCGTGGAAACTAAAAATATGCTTAATAGCCATTTTGATATGAAAGATCTTGGTGAGGCTAATTATATTTTGGGAATGAAAATTACCGAAACCTGTGATGGTATATTTCTTAATCAGTCGCATTATGTTGAGAAAATTTTGAGAAAATATAATTTTTATAACTACAAGCATGTTCTGACTCCTTTTGATCCTTATGTGCGTTTATTTCCTATTGAAAATGATGAGGATGTAATTAATCAAAAGGAATATGCTAGTATGATTGGTAGCTTGCGTTATGCGACTGACTGTACTAGACCTGACATTGTCTATGCAGTTGGAGTACTTAACAGGTTTACTAGCAAGCCTGGCAGTGATCACTGGCTAGCCATTGAGCGTATTATGAAATATTTATCTGGTACCATAAAATATGGCTTGTTTTATAATAAGTATCCTGCAGTACTTAAAGGTTACAGTGATGCCGATTGGAATACCTTATCAGGTCATTCATTATCAACCACTGGTTACTTATTTACATTGGGAGATAGTGCTATAAGTTGGAAATCAAAAAAATAAACCATTATTGCTAATTCAACAATGGAGGCTGAGCTTATTGTTTTAGCTACAGCTAGTGAAGAAGCAAATTGGTTGAGAGATTTGTTAAACGAAATCTCTTGTTGGGAAAAACTGATTCCACCTATATTGATTCATTGTGATAGCACCGCAGCAATTGGTCGAGTTAATAACCGTTATTATAACGGTAAATCCAGACCTATCAGAAGAAAACACAGTACTGTGAGATCTTATATGAATAATGGCATCATAAATGTGGATTATATTAAATCTGGTGATAATCTTGCAGATCCATTAACTAAGGCCTTAGCAAGAGATAGAGTCTGGAATACATCGAGGGGGATGGGGTTGAAGCCCATTAAATATAGCAGGAGCCATGTATGAGGATACTCAACCCAGGGACCAGAGATCCTGTAACTGGGTTCAATGAGAAAAACGATCATATGATGGCCGTGAGAAATGCACTAAATTACTTTTTACCCATCCCTATGATGTAAGTGCATTTATCTTGTAACGTTGTAGAGGTTGAGTTATTAAAAGAACTCTTAATGAATTTCTGTAGCTCTTATTGAGTGGGGTGTCATAGTTACAGGAGCACCCTTGACAGAATTCACCTATGTGAGTGTGGTAGTGGGGCCGCTACCTATGAGATTTGGGCTAATTCTCAAACACACTCATGAATCTTGGGATCGCACAAGGCCGTAATGTGCTTAGCTTTTAAAGTTTTTGTGAACACTTGGAATATTATGTGTGTGCAATAATTATTTATTTCCCTTAAGTAGTCATAGTTCAATGCTGAGTGTAAACAAAACATGACGCAGCGGAATAAAAATTAATAAGGTCATACATTCCTGATATAATCTGAACTCTGAAGGATCTCGTGGGTAAATCACGTGCTTCCTGAATCTGGTCAATCAACCCAGCAGTGGGATGATATTACAATGGTGAATATCACCCACACAAATCACAGTGCAAATGGTTTGATCGTTGTTTTTGGGAGAGAGTCAGAGAGAGAGGAGAGTCTGGGAAAAAAGGTTATGGGTAAAAACCCCATAACGTATCTGATATACGTATCTAATTTTTTAATATATTAGATTAACCATATAATCTGATATATAACCAATATCTATCTATCTATCCATATCTATTGATATGATAGATATAGATATCTTGAATGGTTATCCAAATAAGTTTGAATTAAAATTCAAACTTACATGGATAAGGTTCAAGAGGTTCAGGTTCAAAAAGACTCAAAGGGCCATGCCACATGGGCGCCCAATTTCTAACATCTCTCACTCGCACATGAGTTGGCATGACACTGCCACATCTCTATCTCAATCTCCCCAAAAATGAACAATCTCATACTAGCCAATGCACCGTGCGACTGCTGAGAACACCTGCATGTGGGAGCTCTATACTAGAAACTCAAAATAAGCCAGCATAGAGACATCAACCCAAAAGGAACAAAAATAGTGTCTCATATACCCCAGACCCATCTAATTACACCGGTCCAAAAAACATCTCTAATCCCTCAAAAAGAGCATGTTTGACCCTCTCAATTCTTGCAATATATTCACACTCAATTCGCCTCTCATACAGAGCAATGTGAGTTGCTGGCAGTGAATATACAACAGTGGTGTAATACTAGATGATCTTCCCTTTGCCCTCATGCCATTTAGTTTAGGATTGATCGTTTTCCCAGTGATGTCCCTTAAGGCCGAATCATACATGACCGCAGGCAACATACCAAAGTAGCAGAACATCAACCCCTTACCTTATGACATAGTCAAAAGTCACAAAAGGGTACATAAATGAAAGTCATATCAATAATGACATGTAAGACTCACACGGTGAGGAAACAGGGATCCATTCTCTCACCTCATTACTCGGTCGCCAAGCACATGTAGTATGAATACATGTTACGGTGGAGTAACTTTTCCAAAAGAGTGACGTCATACTCGATACACCGTACAGATATTAGTCTAGTCGCTTTCTAGCACCTAACCCGAATTCTCTATTTGCTCGCCTTCTAGGCGCCAAATGAGATCTCGCATCTGGCTAATCATAACAGGCACAACATGGAAAGTGGGTACTAACATCCATGTTTGGTCCTTAACATGACCTCATCTTGGTTGTAACCAAGGCGACATACATAGTGGATAATTTTAAGCCTCTCTTGGCTCCAAAATAAAAATAAACCACTAGTCTCATCCTTGCTCGCTCCCAAGCGCCAAGGGCGATTGCTCGTGTGAGTGAGCCAATCTTGCCTGCTGACATCATCATCTGCTAATCATTATGACACAAACCATAATAGTGTCAACATCCCATCATCTCAAAATAAGTGATCGATTTAAAAAAAAAATGACCACAGCTTGCGCAATTCTAGATTCCAAACATAAGCCTTATCAGCACCTCTTGCGATAAGTATATACAACGGAATCCACCATGTGCGCCTCACATGAAGTGATTCAAAATCACAATTCTAGATTCCAAACATAAGCCTTATCAGCACCTCTTGCGATAAGCATATACAATGGAATCCTCCATGTGCGCCTCACATGAAGTGATTTAAGATCACTACCTCTTGCGCAATATCCTCTCTAAAGATATTTTGGTGACCAATTTGCATTCATTCTTGATGCGCCCAACTAGCGCAGATGCGCCCAAATGGCGCATAGAATCTTACAAGGAGCAAATTAATATACTACTAGTAAAGCATTCTATCCACAATCTAACAAGCAAGGTCAATGTCTAAACAATTCAATTGACCATTTACCAAAGATAACATTTATCATGCCGAATACGCCCACATAGCGTACTTTAGGCTCCCACGACAAAGAAAAGATCAAGGAATATAGGTCATCTGTTTCTCGCAAAGACAATCCGAGGATACACTCAATAGCTAAGGCTCTGGCTTTTACCGATAGGTAAGTCAATGGGTTTGCAATTTTGCATCTAGAATTATTCTAGGATATTCTTTATGTAAGTCATCGAAGACAAACCGAGAATTTTCCCAAAACAATCCCTAAGGATCGTACATCCGAGCATATAAATTACATCACCCATGTCCATCATATCTAAAATAGAGGACTGCCTACCCTAGGTGGCGACATCCTTATAAATTCCTGGCTCATAATGACTAAGTAAGGAAAGACTTCTTTTGGACCATTGATCATGCCTCAGTGGTCTTCAACGATCATCGTTTGCCTATCATGGCTTGACGAAATCTAAGAACCACTATTTGGATAACTGTTTTAGGCTGTAAAAGATTTATTGGAACTAGTAACCTTTTTACGCTCCTAACTTTTCACCATAAAAACAGAAGGTAAATCCCTACGGATCTACTTATCCAATTCTCTAACGAGAAAGTTGGGTCACAATGTCCACAAATCAATGTTCCGAACTTATGTCAATCATAGCCTAAGTCACAATAACCTCACTCCCCAGGAGGAAGTCTTCTCATAGTCTACACTTTCCTCAATGGTGTGAATTTTCGGTATCTAGTGAGTCTTATGCCTCAACAATGACTATCCAAATTACGTATAACTTTAGAACAGTTTCGCGTCATAATGGAAAGTCAACCAAATTATAGAAATGGTTAATCCTCAAAGACTTTGTCTTAAACTGCGCAACATTAATCCACTTTCTAAAAACAGGAGACTAGAGCCTTTGGCATTATCCTAGGCTCTTTATGATCTTGCGGAGCAATCATGAATGTTTTCCTCTCAATCACCCAGTGGTGACGTGGAAAATTTTCACATTCGCTACCACGCAATTAAGAATGTAGAGTATTCTCCTCTAATGGATTAATCCATTAGTAGGCATATCACTCCCACTGCCCCTAGGATATTGGAAATTTCTTTCCATTCTCAACTAGGCTACATAAAGCGCTATGCTTAGAATTCTCTATCTTATAGAGTTCCAAAACTCTATTCACGTCACCTTTACTAAGAAAACTTTATGTGACTTAGTTACACTCCCACAAAGCTGCTTACCTATATGCACATGACCCGGAGGGTGCACATGACAGCATACAATAATGCACCACGTGACCCTATGTGTTCACAAGACAGCATACAATAATGCGCTATAGAACCCTAGGTCTTAACTTCGTAATCTTATGAGAAGTAAAATAAAGATAAGCTGCTTAACCGTTACAGATCGCCCATAGATGGCTCTCCGCTAATCCATTACTCAAATGGAGTGTAAAATTTGATATGGAGGGCATTTAGTTAGGGATATAGGCAGCAAACTAGTGCAATTCCTAATTGGGAAACATTTTGCGCCATTATCCACCTAACATTAACAATATTTAATTCTTTATCTCTACTACACCATTGTGTTGTTGAGTATTAGGAATAATCAATTTTCTAAGCATCCATTTCTCTTCACAGAGTTCTCTAAAATAACTCAAATAGATACTCGCCACCTTGGTCAAAACTAAAAACACAAAAGCTGTTATCTAATTGATCTCAACCTCATATGTGCAATGTCAAAAAATCATCTCAAAACTTTTGACTTATGGGAGATCAAATAGTCTTGACTCAGATGCGTATCGTAATCTATAAATGTGTCGAGATTGAGGCTTAGCTATCATACCCTTACACATATCTAGTCACAAAAATCATAGTGGACTAAATGCGCCAATACAAATGACCTTCTATGGCTTTCCTACTTACTTGTGCGCAACCATTGCGAACAAAGTTACACATTCACATGAGAACAGGATGTCATAAACGAGTGGGCCCGAGAAGGCCTACTAAAACCATCGTGTCATCATCTCATTAATGTAATTAAGTATAATAAGCCACCGGTTCATGACCAATGTCATAAACTAATTCCAATCAGCTTTATGTGTGAGTTCTCGAAGACAAGTTTTAAAGGTTTAGGCCCAACTAGGTAATGACTCACAACTAACTCATATTTACTAGATCATAAAAGGATGTCATGGAGATTTCAAGTGCGCCTAAATCGCAAATTTAACTAGTAAGTGCTAATCCCCTGCACCTTCAAGTCAATTTTATTCTCCATACACTTTAATGCATCTAGTTGAAAAATGACGATACTCCTCTTGCCATATCTATTTCTCGCTTCATAGTTACTTGCAATTAATTCTACTATCCACAAGAATGAGAGAATAAGCTATCAATCTTTGACAGCTCTTGAAGTAACTTAAGCGGGAATTAGGCTAAAGAGTCTAATTCAACACAATGCTCTCACAAGCGATGCGTCAAATTCTTAGAGTCATAACAACCTTGTCAGCCTTGACCTTTTCATTACTATGCTGCAACGTTTGCACTTAGTGGTAAATGTTATTCAAAAACGTTAGCCTAGCTAAGGAATCATACAAAGAAGCCCCTCCTCATGTCTCACACCTAAGCGTGGAAACAGTAAGTGTCCTGACTTAGACAAGTTGGCAATGCTCATAGATTTTGCAGCCACTAAGCGCTAATCTTTTCACTTAGTGTTAATAGATTTTGCAACTTCTAAGCGCTAATATTTTCACTTAGTGTTAATAGATTTTGCAGCTTCTAAGCGCTAATCTTTTAACTTCATGTGATATTTCAATGCACACTATAATAGTGCACGAAATTTTGCTCCATCCACTCCCAATAATTGGGTAGAGAGCAAAACACTGCTCATACTGGCTACTCGTCTTACACTTAATGACTAATTTATTTAAGCTCGCATTTCTTGAATGACGTGACTCTTGAATGTTACTTCATCCAATGATGTAACATTATTTACAAGTCAAATTACAAAGTCAATCCGCGCAGCTCAATAGTCAAGATCATATACAGATCTATTGAGGGCTTACTAATTTCATAACTCCAAAACTCGCCAACCAAAACTACGTAGCATGCCGCTAACCATAGCGCACACATTAGTTTTATTGTGCCAAACAAGGCAACAAAAACACGGCGACTTTGAGTCATGTTTCCTTACTTTGGCCAATTAAGGTTTGACCTAAAGTCTCCAAGACTTTTGCTCATCTAAAGAATGGGATTAGTTTGTTCACATTTGAACATCTCTACTAAGTCTAGGTCAACCAAATTAACTTCCATAAGCTGAATTAATTTAGAGAGAAATTCGCATTAGGATTAATTTGATTAGCATAATATAATTTTGCCGCAAAAATCTAAATTAAATAGTGACAATATTACACAAGTCGCAAGATCGAAAATCCGTTATGCTCGTAATCATCTCTTGCGCCACAGGTGACAATTATCCAAAATTTAATTTAATTTATGCGCAAAATATTGGTTTTCGGGAGTTAATCTACAAAGATTTCTCTCAACCGAATAACCTTCCACTGACTATGGCATATACAAAGTATGATAAATTCCATACAATAGCATCTTAATGTAAATTTACAAATAACTCATGCTATATTCATTTAATAATGGAATTCTAATAAATAAATAATCATGCTCCTCTAATTTCAACATATTAAAAATCCAAGAAATATGTTGTATTCAATATTCAAATTATGCCATAATTAAAGTGTACATCATTTTGAAATTTTATGGAATTTTCTGAAATTTTCTGAAATTTTAAATAACTAATAAACACACATAAAATTAGAAATAAAAAAAACCAGAAACTGATAAACTGAGACAATATTGCCAGTAGATAGTAAAACATTTCAGAAGTCCACAATAAAAAATTCAACCCCAGAAAATTATTTATGCAATACCAGAATCATTTTAAAGCATAAAAAATGAATTATTAACACATAAAAAATATTTTTTATTTTCGTAAAATTTTCAAAATTTTACAGAAGATACAAAATTTAATTCTGAGTCTGATGGTACCAACCATGTTTAAAACAAAGCTATAACGAATAAATTATGGCCAATTAACGCAATTCAGAATTTAAGACAGAACAAACAGAGCCTTAAAAACAAGCCAGCACGGAAAAACGGCTCGGCGCGGCTCAGCACCCGGCTCGGCGCTCACGGCTCAGCGCGCGGCTCGGAACGCAGCTCGGCGCGCGGCTCAGCACGCGGCGCGCGTGTGTGGCGCGAAGGGAGCGCGTGGACGGCACGGCTGACGTGCGCGTGACGACGCGTGGAAGCGCGTGTGCACCGCATCTGGCGCGTGGACGCGCGTGAGAGCGCGTGGCTGCGCGTGTGCGCGCGTGGAAGCGGCTTAAGGCGTCAGGTGGCGCGTGCAGACCACGCGCCGCATTCCAGGGTGTTTTCTGGTCCGATTTCGGTACTCCCGAACTCTATTTTCCAAAATAAATACATTTATAGTCTTAAAAATGACATTAATGATCATAAAAATGAAATATTTTGGATCTCTTCCATGTTTATAAATATAAACATGATAAAAGACAACACGAAAATACCCATACTAGGCTCTGATACCAATGTAAACAAAACATGACGCAGCGGAATAAAAATTAATAAGGTCATACCTTCCTGATATAATCTGAACTCTGAAGGATCTCATGGGTAAATCACGTGCTTCCTGAATCTGGTCAATCAACCCAGCAGTGGGATGATATTACAATGGTGAATATCACCCACACAAATCACAGTGCAAATGGTTTAATCGTTGTTTTTGGGAGAGAGTCAGAGAGAGAGGAGAGTCTGGGAAAAAAGGTTATGGGTAAAAACCCCATAACGTATCTGATATACGTATCTGATTTTTTAATATATTAGATTAACCATATAATCTGATATATAACCAATATCTATCTATCTATCCATATCTATTGATATGATAGATATAGATATCTTGAATGGTTATCCAAATAAGTTTGAATTAAAATTCAAACTTATATGGATAAGGTTCAAGAGGTTCAGGTTCAAAAAGACTCAAAGGGCCATGCCACATGGGCGCCCAATTTCTAACACTGAGCATACTATTGGCTCTGGAGTAGATATTATTGTTTCACTAATGGAGGCTCAATGCAGAGCACACCTACCATGATGCATAATATCCTTATTTGCCTAATAATCTCAGTTTTTGTTACCTATAATATTAAAATAGGTGGGGGAATGTTAGCAGGTATTTTAATATTATAATGATCTTCCGAGCTCCAAGATAAGTCATTGCCTAGTCTTTGCTAGCCTTATTCATCCAAGTCTTTGCTAGCCTTATCTATCCAAGTCTTCTCCAAGTCTTTGCTAGACTTATCCATCTAAGTCTTCTTCAAGTCTTCTCATTCCTATCCATTCCAAGGTCTTGGTCAAGTCTCTTGTTATCTTATCCACAAAGAACCTTGCTTATTAAGTTTTCTTTTCTATATATTTTGAACATATGTCATATCTTAAATAGACACGAGAGAAGAAGTTTTGGTTGTATTGTTATGTCTTGAGTGGGATTATCAGGCAAATAAAAAGGGTGTGTGTGATAAAGTTTTGGGTTCAACCAATTGTGCAGTATTGGTGAACCATACGACTTAGTCGGGCTGTTGTATCCTGAGGGGGACAAGTTAAGGTTTTTTCTGCTGCACCGGTGTGAGGCTTTGCCTAACCGCAGAGGGCTTGAATCTCCTTAAAGAGAGCGAATTTCCCACGCCTCAGCCCTTTCAATAATTATTATAATTTTTATTATTTTCTAGTGTTTTATTTGTAATTATCACCAACATATATATATATATACATGTATACATATTTTGGAGTATGTATGTGATAGAATGTCAGTGAGTCAAAAATTAAGGAAACTTGAGTGAGTTCATCTCTTACAATATCCGATGGCTGTTTTTCAGTTCTATACAAATATTTTAATCTTATCTTATAAGACACTTTAAATAGTGAGAGGGAAAATGTAGACTTATTACAATTTTAAAGAATAAAGACAAAATACAATATTTTTGAACAAAAGAAAAGTGCGCACCTTCTATTTTGTTGTTAGTGATAAAATTGGAGTGGTAATATTCAAGTGTTTGATTATTCGAAAATTATGACGACAATAATATATATATTTTGCTCATCTACTCATTATTTGGACATAATAGAATAAAAGTGACCTGTAAATAGATTTTCTTTTTTTTTATCCATGACATTTTATTGATACGGTAATGCTACGTAGCTCGAAAGGTGGAGCTCGAAATTGGCTCGAATCAGAAGCAGAGAAGGAGAAGAGAAGGAATGAGGAGGAGGAAGGAGGGAGGAGGAAGGAGGGAGGAGGAGGAGGAGGAGGAGGAGGGACTGGAGGGGGAGGGAGAGGAGGAGAAGGGACTGGAGGGGGCCCAACAAATGGGGCTGGAGGCGAGGGCCGGGGGGCGGAGGCGAGGCAGAGCCGACGAGCAGCGACGGCGGGCGACGAGGCGACGAGGCGACGAGCAGCGACGGCCGGCGACGAGCAGCGACGATCCTCGGCGGCGGCGGTGGTGCTGGCTCTTCTCCTCTCTTCTTCCTCTCTTCTCTCCCTCTTTCTCCTCTGTCTCTTTCTCCTCTCTTCTTCCTCTCTTCTCTCCCTCTTTTGAGCCAATTCGAGCCAACCAATTCGAACTACGGCTTATTTCCGTTATTGATAAATGGCATAATACAAAGTACAACAATATCAATAAAGAGAGGTAAATACAAAAATATAGCAGTGAATAATATTATTCTAACTAAATTGACACCAAAATGCATATCTTATCATTTTTTAGCACACCACTAAGCAACTAACCAAAACACAAAACAGAGAAGCAAAACTAACACCCAAACTAGATTTTCATTTGACATTCCATTACCATTATTTAAAGGATGAATTATATTAATGGTCTCTATAGTTTGGAACTTGTGTCACTTAGGTCCCTGACTTTTCAATTGTGACACATTTGATCCTGAATTTTGAATTTTGCTCCAAATAAGAACAATTGAAGATATCATTAGATTTTTCAAGGGTAAAATCGTCAATTTGATAAAATATAAACTAATATGACAAAAATAAATCTCAAACAAATATTTTTGAATTTTTAAAAATTATTTCTACCCACTAAAAATAAAATTATGTAAAATTGATAATTTTTTTAGACATTTATTTATTTTTTTACCAAATTAATTTTTATTATGTGTTTGGATGATGATCATGTAAAATTAATTTTTAAAAATTAATCATGTGATTTTTATTAATTTTTATCAATTTTACATAATTTTATCATTGGTGGATAAAAATAATATTTTTAAAATTAAAAATATTTGTTTAACATTTTTTTTTGTCAAATTAGTTTATATTTTATGAAATTGATGATTTTGCCCTTCAAATTAAACAATGGTATATTCAATTGTCCTTATTTGGAATAAGATTCAAAATTCAGGATCAAATGTGTCACAATTAAAAAGTTAAGAATTAAAGTGACACGAGTCCCAAACTATAAGGACTATTAGTGTAATTTGCCCTTTTTTAAACATAATCTAAAAATCTATGCTTTTCTTATTAAAAAAAAAAATTAACTAGATTTGTGCTATTATAGCAGCATAGAACTTTGAGGTTGAGGTTGTGACATGCAATGACTGGAGATACAAGTTGGTCCACTGTGAAGGTTAAAATTTAGGAGAATTCACAATCCAGTGGAGCCTTCTCAAAAAAATTTCACATGCATGAATAGTTTATAAAATTAATTATTAATGTTTATAAAGTTTATTATTAATTTATAATTAATATTTAAAAATTATCCTAAGTTGTATTTTCTGCTAATATTTATGGTGCAACTAAAAATAAAAACAGAAAATAACCGCTTTGAAACTATAATAAATCATGTGAAAGGGAACTAAATATGATATTTACAACTAAAATGTACTCGCATACTATGACTACATTTGTTATTCTCATCGTTTTCCTTTGTAACTATAGAAGAAATAACTGTTTATTTATTTTGTATTTTCCTCACAGCTATAAATCATATCCACTAGGCAACATTGCTACATAGAGATGATGAGAAGCTATAAGTTGTTTTTGGATCACCAATTTGGATAAAAAAAAAATTTTAAAAATAAGTAAAATATAAATAAAATATAATAAAATTTTACTCGCGTTTATTTTTTTTCCTTTTAAAATTTATACTCAAATTTACAATTAAAACAAGTCCAAACTAGTAGAAAAAGTTGAAGAAGTACATGGGGGTCAAGCCATGTGATGGTCTGAGCTGCTGGTGGCCCCAGAGAGGAAATATGTGTTGTTGTTGTTGTTGTTGTTTGTTGTTCCACTGCCGTGCCATACCCATGTTAGTTAACAACCTCACATTGACAAATGACAATGACAATGCACCATCATTATCTATTAGGGATGGCAATTTGGAACCGGCCCGACGGGGATCCCCGATCCCGACCCCGATTTAAGCGGGTTTTCCCCGAAAAATACCCCCGCGGGGACGGGGATGGTATTTAAAATTTAATCCCCGAACAGATTCGGGCCGGGGACGGGGATCAGTGTTCAAGCCCCGGCCCGTCCCCGGCCCCGGCCCCGTTCCCCGGCCCGATTTTTCCCCGAAATGAATTTACCAATTTACCCCTCTATATATATATACACATACACACAAACTCATTTTAATTTCCCCGGTTGTTCCTTCCAGCCCCGTCTCTCTCTCTCTCTTCACTCCTCTGTCTCTCTCTTCTACTCGGTCTTCCTCCTCCACCGATCATCACAGTGCCGAAATCGATGGTCTCTCTCTCTCCCTCGCACCTTTCCGCGACGCCGATGGTTCTCCTCGGTCGTCCTCCGCCGCCGATCATCCTCCTCCTCCGCCGATCGTCCTCCTCCATCCTCCTCTTCCGCCGATCGTCCTCCTTCCTCCGTCGATCGTCGTCCTCATGTATGTGGGTATATAGATTTTTTTTTTTAATTTTGTTTGAACGAACACAGATCTGTTCAACAACAGATCTGTTTGTGTATACATAATTTTTTTTTTTTTGGGAATGAAAACAGATCTGTTACGTATACAGATTTTTATAACCGATCTAACAACTCTCTCTCTCTCTCTCTATATATATTTGTGTGTGTATAATGAACATTTTTTTTAAAATTTATTTAGTTAAGTTGATGATTGTTGTTCTATGTATACATCTGGGTTGTTGTTGATGTTGATGATGAGTTGTATATTCTGAAATTTATTTATTTATTTATAGATCTGGGTTGTATAAATCTGGGTTGATGAGTTGTATAGACCTGGGTTGTTATTTTTTTATTTAACTCTCTCTCTCTTCTTCTTCTTGTTGATGATGAGTTGCATATTCTGAAATTTTTTTTTTTAACCGGGGAATGCTCGGGGTCGGGGAAACCCGATCCCCGTTGGGGACGGGGATGGGGACACTGACAGGTTCCCCGTCGGGGATCGGGGCCGGGGACGGGGATATTCTTACCATCGGGGATCGGGGACGGGGAGGGTGATCCCCGGCCCCGCCCCGCCCCGTTGCCATTCCTATTATCTATGTTTGTTCCCAAATTACTTGGCCAACTTATTTTATTATTATATAATTTATTATTAGATTGAAATAGCAAGAAGCTCTCGTAGCTCAGTTGGTTAGAGCACCCGTTTAGTAAGCGGGAGGTCTTGAGTTCGACTCTCAACGAGAGCATGTCCTATTTTTTCTTTTTTAAATGGGCTTGACTAATATACCAGCCCAACAGATAAAGCACAAAAACACATACAACACAAACTATTCAAAACCTATTAGAGGGTGTTTGGAAATCGATTTTAGCAGTTTCTTTTTCTTTTTTGATATTTAAGAAGTTGATTTTTTAGTGGTTAATGGTTCTAAAAAATAAAAAAGATTGATACTATTATAAAGCAATTTACTCATAATAGCATTGCAAATTACTATTAAATTTTGATTTGTCACAAACTCTAAAACCCAATTCTTTTGCCAAAAAATAATTTTGAAAGTTAGGCATTTTTTGAGTTCCACATAGGTCTTGTTTGGTTAAAATTATTCTAGTTTGAAATAAATCAACTTATTTTTCGTCTTAGTTCAAGAAAACACAAAAAGCACAAAACACCTACACACACATCTTTTACCTTTTATATTTAAGTCAACAAAAAAGCTAATTTAAATAATAATAAAAATAATAATCTCAAAACTCAACTCCCCCTTCTTGAAAAAAATAAATAGCTTAAACACTATAACTTGGAAGTACAACTATTTAAGCATGCAATTAACAACAGTAAACTTGCTTGATTGTTGCTCATAACATCAGCTAAACCAACCCAGAAAAATAAATACAAACACCAGTCCAATTACAGCCGACCATCTCATCTGCATCCAAGAACAGAACAGTTTTATTATTTTGTAAATGGTTAAAGTCAACAGAGTTTCGACCTTCCATTAATGAAGAAGCTTAGACTGTAACAGCAGAGGTAGCTCCTCCCTTACCACCCACTGCATTTATATATACAGCTAATTACTCACCCTATTAACCCAACCAACAAACAAAGATCTAACCCACTGGTTCATATACTCTCTCCAACAAACTTTTTCAACAACCCTCCAAGTCCCTCCACCTGAGGTAAACTAGCCCAGCACAATAATGCGTGTAGGCCCCTGCCACCACCAGCACATGAAAAAGCTGGTGGCTGTGCCCCGCGATGTCGAACTTCCCAGGCATCCATCGCTCCGGAATCCTCGTCGCATAAATCAGTGCACCAATTCCATAAAACACCCCCATCAAGATCTCATACCCAGTTGTGTACAGTGCCTCGGGCCGGTTCCTGAACAAGATCAGCTTGTGGAAAATTGGGGCCACCCCCGACATGCCCATCCCAAAAAATAGGGATGCACGAATTTTACGGTATTCGGGTTTTTGGAAGACCGGGAGGAGAGAGACCAAGATTGTGCCAATTCCCAAGATGGTTATGAATCCTAGGTAGAGATTGCAGAAGAAGGGGTTGCACATGAATGAGTAGTAGACAGGAGGGTAGAAGGAGGTTGCGATGAGAGCTGCAATCCCGGCGTAATCGAACCTAAGCATGATGTATGATAATCGCTCAGAGTGGCACGAGAGTAGGTGGCATGTGCTGCTGGCAAGCAAGCAAAACATGGCCCCACCTAAGAAGGCGTAGAATGGCCACCGCGTGATCGGCCTCAGCATCAAGGGTGCTATCATGTTCACCACGTCCTCCTTCATGCTATGCTGCATTTAAACAAATGATAGTGAAAGTATTAGCCAAATTTAATGTTTAGGAAACAACAAAACCATTCTGTACTTCTTCACAAGAACAGGGAATAATGGCATGTGGAAGAGATAATGACAAGTGTCAGTTTAATGCATTAAAATTCAACTATCAACCATGTTTAGCATGTTTCATACCAAAATTTCAGAATCTGTCAGAACTTAAGTATAAATAATCTCTACCCGGTCATTACAGAAGGATACAACACAGGATGAAAATCTATTTCCATTATAACTTTACAAGCTTGTTAGGCCTTTCCTTGCATCTTTATTGAATAAGGAAATTCAACATATGAATCAGTAAAAGGTATTGCTTGAACATGTTCACCAATCTCGAGTTACTTGCACGAGGGTAACTCAATTCTTAGCAAGAAACTAAGAATGTTTGAATGTAATGCCATTATAGATGTTTTCCCCACAATACCATATTAAAAGAGTCTGGCGGTCTAACACATTTCCTTGGACGTTAGGAGACGGGGAAAAAAAGTGCTCAAAATGAAGCTAAAAGTGAAAAGTGGAAAGTGGTGATGACATCCCAATGGCATGCACTGAAACAATACCAAAGCTATTAGTAATATGCATGTATAGCCCGGCTACAGATTCTAGAACAGGATAAGACAAATGGCTACTAGAAGTATGCCTTCGTAAGATTTAGCACGCAAAAATCAACTAGGATATTCTCGTGACAGCCCATCAAGTGAAAATATAGATTTGCTCATAACAGGTTGATTGATGAGGATATTACTATCTGCTACAAAGCAACACCAAACAAGGACTGTACCAGAACACTAACATCGGTGTGGTTGCCATGAAATAATCTCTCAGGCAAACAATTAGTGAGGAGTTCTACAATATGCCAAGTCGATGGTGATCGTAGCAAATCCATCGAAGCAAATGCTTTAGTTAGCTCCTCACGAAGTCTGTTCAAATCAGGCATGTTGGGTAAGGAAGGCAGGCAAGCCAAAAGTTCTGCATGAAGTTTGTGCAGATCAGCCTTTTTCAGCACATCAGCGAAATGTGGCAGAGTGTGAAGATCCACAACCTTTGGAACCTTCATTACTGTGTATATCGTCAAGGCCAGAAAAAGGAAGAAACCAATCAAATGCCTGCAAAATAAAAATTATGCATCAAGACAAGGAAGATTCTAGGACGAAACATCAACGAGTTCCTTACAAACCAAAACAAAAGAAAGAAAGATTAAAAAAAGCACACAAAGTTGAAAAAAGAAAAAATACCAAAAAAGAAAAAGGAGAAGACAAAAGAAAAGCATCTACCTATTAACTGAAAGAGAATCACAAATCTTCTGAACAACCTATTCACATGAATTTATAGTAGTGAAAAAGAACCAACAGTAGCAAGAGATCAAACCTCACTCTGAGTTTCTTAACAGTGGTTATTGAGGATCTCACATTAAAAGCATAAAAATCTTAGAGCACAATCACAACCTCAAAAAACAAAACTAACAGAACATGAATCTCAAGTGCCCAACTGGTGATTTATTGGCACATGTTAGTGTGCCCACCACAACCAAGCAAATTTGGCAACATGAACATCATTTTCACATGCCCATCTCAAAGTTGCTCAATGGGCCTAGTCTCTAGAAACCCCACCTATTAGTTGGAAAGACACACTGAGTAATGCTGCGATTGAAGGCTGCAAAGCTGAATTATTTTCTGCCTACTCCCAGTAATACATGGCAACTAATAAACAAGGATGTTAATAATAGTAATAACAGTAATTTCTAAAATCCTAGCCAACAACACCACCATCCCGCACCCTTATGGCAGGAAAGGGGAAAAAATGATATGATCACAATATCCCCCATAAATGAAGTTCTGAAGTCTGATTGTCCAACAAGAAAATTCAAACAGTACCACTTACAAAAGGTTGAGCTATTTGTTCAGCTGAAAAACTCACCCCTCCAGTAGTTCATAAGTTTTATTATAAGCACAGTGAATGATTTTACACAGATAGACCTTAACTTTATGCTCTTTCAGATTAACAAAAAGAAAAGTTTGAAACGCTGGATAACTTAGAGGCTGAACATTTGTAAAATGGCGACATAACAAATGTGCAATGTTATATGTTCCATGTTAAAGCCAGCACTCGTAAATGGGCAATAGCCAAACTTGAAAATTTTTTATAGCAAGACAGGAGAGAAAGATTTTATATCAACTAGACCAATCAAGAAATAAACGACACCCAAAATAATTTAATGCAACAAGGTCTACTATTACATAAAATGCGAAAACTTTGGCAAAAGCGGTGCAGGTGGCTAGTAAAAGCACAGCACAAGTGTGCCACATACACAAGTTAAACCAATTTGTGTAGAGCCCAGCACTAAAGCCAGCACTCGTAAATGGGCAATAGCCAAACTTGAAAATTTTTTATAGCAAGACAGGAGAGAAAGATTTTATATCAACTAGACCAATCAAGAAATAAACGACACCCAAAATAATTTAATGCAACAAGGTCTACTATTACATAAAATGCGAAAACTTTGGCAAAAGCGGTGCAGGTGGCTAGTAAAAGCACAGCACAAGTGTGCCACATACACAAGTTAAACCAATTTGTGTAGAGCCCAGCACTAAAGACAGCATTCATGAATACCTAATTTTTCTCCTTACATAAATCAATTGATATCTTCACATCACCAATGATACCAACCCTCATTTAGCAAACAGAATCACCCCATTAAATTAAACAGTATCCAAATAAACATACAACTCAGCTTAGTTTTGCCCCCCAAGTCCCAACAAATTGGGGATTAGGTACACAAATCCATACTCCATTCCCCTTTATTTAGGGGGTTATGAATTAGTACCAATTACAGTCATCTGTTTTCACTCTCACCTCCACCATAAATGTGTACCCTTCTCTTACAATATTTTGCCAATGTTCAATAAAATATGTCACTATGTATGTGAAGATTTACATAATTCACCAACTACATAACAAAATAAAGTAATAAACAAGCAATCTTTAATGAACAACAATGAATTCTATGACATTGAAGCACAGACGCACAAAATAAAAAAATTCTTACGTCCAGACATTGAGGGTTTCGTTATGAATGGTGAAGATGCTCAGCAAAACCTGCTTTAATGGCCATTCAGAGCGATAATGACCAAGAATGAACTCATTGTCCCTCAAAAAAGCAGGCAATGAGTGGTACTCCACCAGCTGGTACTTCACCTTCTTCCACAATCTCTTCCCCTTCCCTTCCTTCAATAAACTCTCATCCGATTCAGAACCCACCCTTGAATCCTCACAAACTTGTCGATTCTTACCCATTCTCTCTCTGTTCAGATCAAATAATCACACACAAAAAAAAAAAAACATAAATTCACATATAAACCACATCAAATTATATATAATGATACCTGAAATGGGATAAGATCGCCGGCGAAGAAGACCCAGAAGTGGATTCCTGATATGGGTGTCGTTGATTGCGAGAATATGCTTCAGGCGGAGATGATGAGAGAAGGTATTGCGATTGAAGGAAAGAAATCGAGTGAAATGACAAGAAAGTACGGGAAAATCTTAAGCAGAGAGAGGGAGAGAAGATGAATTCAGAGGAGAGATAGGCAGAGATGGCAAAGATGATTTATTTGTTTGATTGTTGTTACGAATTTGGCACGGTTACTTTGAACATATGACGTGTTTGAAAGCAACGGTGCACATTCGGCGATTTTTGCTTCTACCCAATTGGATTTTTTTAGGTGCCATCAAAAGATCTTATTTTATTCGTATAAAAATAATCACTCATAACTTATCTTTTTTATATTTTTTGTGATTTTTTAAAATATTTTTATTAATTTTTTTATTTTTAAATTGACTTAATCTTAATATATTTCAAGAGTATAAATTTTATACAAAATTTTAAAAAAAAAATCATTAAATGTAACAAAATATGAAAATGTACTCAATTTTTGTATTTTTTTATAATTTTTATATTTGGTGAATTTTTTAAAATTTTTAAGTATATCTAAAAAATAAAATAAAAATGCATACAATATTTAAAAAAATCAATAAAAACAAATAATATCAATTTAAAATAATAATACATTTTTTATTAAAAAATATGTGACTTAACGAGTTTTTTTAAAAAATATTCCAACAAAAAAAAAAAAAACTAATTAGAGAATTGACCCACTTTTCAAACTATTTAGGAAGCTAACCTACTTTTTGAAATTGCATTTTCAAAAAGCGATTTTGAAATTGAAATTGCTGAAATTGCATCTTGAACATGCAATTTCACCTTAAAATCGCAAATTGAAAATGATGACATGGTGAAATTGCATGTTCAACAATTGAAATCGCATTTTCAACATGCAATTTCAAAGTGAAATTGCATGTTGAAAATACAATTTCAATTTCAAAATTGCATTTTCAAAATGTGATTTCAAAAGCAGATTAGTTTCTCAAATAATGTAAAAAGCAGGTCAATTCTCTAAATAGTTTCTTTTTTTTTGGAATATTAAAAAAAAAACTCAATATATTACATATCCAATAATAAATTATTTAATAAAATATATCGGGGTGCAAAATAAATCCAAAAGAAATAAGGAGAAATTGTAAAGTGATAGGACAACCACAAAATAATTACACTATAAATGTAAATCTTTTTTAGTGTAACTTTGATACATAAAAAGAGTTATACCAAAGCCAGCTGGCGCCGCAAGAAGCTTTTGCACCACTGGATGAGGGCCCAAATGGTAGATCACTGGAGGAAGAAGATCATCTAGTGCGAAGCACCAAGAAGATCAAAAGCACGTCAGTACCTATCGAAGACCAGGACATGAACTACTCTAGTCAAGCTCCAACAGAGGAACAACCAAAGAGATCATTCAAACAAGCCCTTACAGTAATGAAAATCAATGAAAAAGCTTTTGACAACGACCTTGAGAGACTTTCAGATGATGATTTTCTTACAGATGAGGAAGATAATGAGGTAATGGAGGAAGAAGATCATAATCAGTTTGATGATCTAGGGTTTCGCATCCCCATAATCAGACTTCCTTCGCATCTCATCAAACACATTCGTAGGCCATGGAAATATTGCCTAATCGTCAGATTACTTGGGAAAACTCTAGGGTATAAACTTCTTGTATCCAAATTGAGAAAGATGTGGGGACTCCAAGGAGATTTTGAAGCAACTGGTCTGGGTTTGGGGTTCTTCTTGATCAAATTCGAAATGATGGTCGATTGTAGCAGAGTGTATATAGAGGGCCCTTGGATTATAATAGATCACTATCTGATAGTAAGATGTTGGGAACATGATTTTAAGTCGTCGGAGGCAGGAGAAATGGCCACAGCACTATAGGTCAGGTTTCTCCAGCTTCCAACTGAGTACTATAATGAGAAGGTCCTCTTCCATATAGCAAAGATGATTGGGAAACCCCTCAAGGTAGATCTTAATACTGCCACATCTGCTCGAGGAAGGTATGCACGCGTCTGTGTGGAAGTTAATCTAACAAAGCCATTAATTTCACGATTTGCTATAGGTAAATATACTTACATAGTGGAATATGAACATTTACACTATTTTTGTTTCTAGTGTGGGAAAGGTGGGCATTGGAAAGAGTATTGCAGTAGTAACAAACCAACGCCGGAGCCAAAGCCGGAGCCAAAGCCGACGCCAGCTACCTCAATAGCCATAGCTAACGGTCATGGCGCTGGTTTAGATCAAACTCAAACGGTTAGTTCATCAGGCAGACAATCTATTCTTGACAGAGGGCAGAGAGAAGAATTTAGGCCTTGGATGTTGGTGAATAAAAAAAATAATAGGCCCAACCCCATTGCAAAACAAGCTGGGCCCAACAACTATAATCACAAAAAATCTGCTAATCGGTTTGGGCCTTTAGCTGAAAATGGGAACATGGAAGGAGCACCAGAAGGAGCTAAGCATAAAGGGCCCACTGGCCCAAGCATGGTAGACATACACAGAACATCCTTATTTGTAGTCAGGCAATCCACATATAGCTCAGGAAATCTTCTCAAAAGGCCGAAAGAATGAAAGACAACTTAACAAAGATAAGGACCCAGCTGTTGAAGGACAAAC
This sequence comes from Camellia granthamiana, assembly GCA_036172215.1. Classification (NCBI taxonomy): domain Eukaryota; kingdom Viridiplantae; phylum Streptophyta; class Magnoliopsida; order Ericales; family Theaceae; genus Camellia; species Camellia granthamiana. The sequence continues at coordinate 34,774,865 of CM069903.1, read as the reverse complement.
TTTACCGGAGATTCCTGCTTCAAGCTGCAATCCTAGCCTGGTACAAGCTACTAGCAAAGAACTAGAATTGATGAATACAGAGGTCAGCTCACCCAACCCTTCTTTATCACATTTTAATCCCACCCCAGCCCAGATTTCTTGTCTTACTCCTTCCCCATCTACTTCTGTAGCTCCCCAAAACCCCATTGATAGTTTTGATCTAAAACAAAAACCGCCTGATATAAATCATGAGCACCCCCAGCAACACCAACTCCAACAACAACCTGGAGATACCAGAAGTGCAACTCACCAGGATGAGACACAGCTCTATGGGGTCATACCTCGAACCAGAGAGCGAAGCCATTCACCAAGTAGGCATCAAATGGTGGATAGAAGAGATAAAACTGACTATAGAGCCCAGGTGGGTGAGCGTGGAAAGAAGACCATTGCAGGAAACTTAGATGGCAGCCCTAAGGCCATCAGAGCTATCCAAAATGATAGTGCATAACTTCTTTGGTCTGGCTAACACAGATCCGTTACCCTACTTTCCTAACCGATCATCCATGATTGTTATGTTATGGAATTGTCGGGGAACCAGCAACAAAATATTTAGGAGAAACTATAGAGAACTCATTAGAGTTCATCGCCCAAATGTGGTTGCTCTTTTTGAAACAAAAGTTCCTTTCAACTCCATGGGTCTCTTCTTCAACCACTTGCGGTTTACTGCCTCTACCATTGTTGATCATGTTGGACGTGTAGAAGGCATATGGCTGATTTGGGACCCTATATAAGTCTCAATCAGTGCCATATTTCCAACTCTCAAGTTATTTAGGCTACTGTGAAAAGAGAGAACTATGAAGAGTGGGTGTTGGCTGCAGTCTATGCTAGTCCTAATACTGGTATGCGTCAAAATCTGTGGAATGACCTTAAAGGCTCTGTAAACTCCATGGCTAACCCTTGGCTTATTGCGGGAGATTTTAATGATGTCATGGGTCAGAATGAAAGGAGAAGCTTCACACAGAATAATCAAAGTGACCGTTACAGAAAGTTTCTCGATAACATTAACCATTGTGGGCTTATGGACCTAGGTTGCACGGGGCCAAAATTTACTTGGTCAAACAACAGGCAGGGACTGGCTAAGACTATGGAAAGATTGGATCGAGCTCTATGTAATGCGGAATGGAGGACCACTTTCTCTGAAGGAGCAGTCAGAAATCTTCCTCGTACATACTCAGATCACTCACCTCTTATGGTCTACACAGAAAGTATAACTAAACTCTCCCTTATAAATCGCCCTTTTCGCTTTGAAGTAGCTTGGTTATCACATCCTAATTATAAAGATATTGTCAATTTGTCTTGGAATCATGAATCTTTTCTTCAAGACAACCTGAATTCTCTTGCTTCTAACTCTCTTGTTTGGAACAAAGATGTGTGTGGAAATATTTTTAAAAGGAAAAGATGGTTGTTATCTCAAATTGAGGGAATCCAAAAAGCTCAACATTTCTCCTCTTCTCATAACCTCTTTTTGTTAGAGAAAGACCTTATCAGTCAATATAACAAAACTCTCCTTCAAGAAGAAGTTTTATGGTTTCAAAAATCTAGAGCTAATTGGATTACTCAAGGTGAAAGGAATACAAAAAAAATTTCACATATCTACTATTACTAGAAGGAAAAAATTGAGGATTGATTCTTTGAAGAATGATCAAGGTGTATGGATCGATGACCCGCTATTGGTGAAAGATCACATCCAAAATTATTTCACTTCTTTATTTAACAATGAGCATGTTGATGTCCTTGACCATTGGTGTAATACTGCCACCGCCACACATAAATTTTCACATGATGAGAACAGATTATTGTTGAGAAACATCACCAAAGATGAGATTTGGAAGGCCGTCAAGAATATTAATTCGTTCAAGGCACCAGGGAGAGATGGGTTTCAAGCCATATTTTACCAAAAATTTTGGGATATGATTGGGACCAATGTTTGTGATTTCATCAAAAAGTGTTTTCAAGAGAAACATATGCCTCCCATAGTAAACCAAACCTTTATTGCCCTTATTCCCAAGACTAATATCCCTGAGAATATTAAGCAGTTTCAACCTATTAGCCTGTGTAATGTCTCTTACAAAATTTTGTCTAAATTATTGGTTAACCATACGGCCCCTCCTTAATGATCTTGTTAGCCCCAGTCAAAGCAGCTTTATTCCTAATAGAGCCACTCACGACAATATTATCATTACACAAGAGTTGATTCATACTCTTAGGCACAAGAAAGGCAAATATGGTGGTCTTGTTATCAAAATCGACCTTGAAAAGGCTTATGACAAATTATCCTGGGATTTTTTGAGAGCAACTCTTGAAGAGTTCAATCTTAACCAACATTGGATAGATCTTATAATGTCTTGTGTTTGTCAGTTTCTCTATTTTATGGAATGGAGAGACCATTAATAATTTCAGTCCTGGATGAGGATTGAGGCAAGGAGACTCGTTTTCACCATATTTGTTTGTGTTATGCATGGAAGGGTTGTCTAACATGATCAGAGTGCAGGTAGAGAAAGGAAAATGGAAAAGACTTAAAGCTTAAAATAACAGCCCTCCAATCTCACACTTTTTTTTGCTGACGACCTCCTTCTTTTTGCTAAAGCTGAACAATCTAATTGTGACACAATCATGGAAACTATGAATGAGTTTTGTTGCATATCAGGGTAGAGAATCAACCTGCAAAAATCTAAGATGTTCATTTTCCCCAATGTCAACAGGAATTTAGCTAAGGAGCTTAGTCAACAGTGTGAGATAAGCCTTACCCAAGACCTTGGCAAATATCTTAGAGTCCCTCTCATCCACAATCGAGTTAGCAAAAATACCTACAATGGAGTTATTGAGAAAATCCAAAAAAAATTGTCCTCGTGGAAAGCTAAGGCCTTATCTTTAGCTGGTAGAGCAACAGTGATCTAATCTGTGTCATCTTCCATACCTTCCCACATTATGCAAACTACTAAACTCCCTCAAAGTATTTGCAAACAAATTGACAAGCTAAATAGAAATTTCCTATGGGGTGATCAAGAGGGAAGGAAAAAGGTTCACTTGGTTAATTGGTAGCAAGTCTGCAAGAGCAAGCAAGAAGGAGGTTTGGGACTTAGGAGGGCTGAAGACCAGAACATTGCTCTGTTAGCCAAATTGGGCTGGAAATTAAATTTAGACAAAGAAGCTGTTTGGCCCAAGATTCTTAGAGGCAAATACCTTCACAAGCACACTTTTGCTAACTGGCCTACTAATAAGAATGCTTCACAAACCTGGAGAAGCATTATGAAGACTAGAGATATTATGACAAAATGTACAAAATGGACTGTTAGAAATGGAAAGTCTATTTCCTTTTGGAAAGATTGGTGGTGTTGGGATAGGCGTTTAGCTTCTCTCTTTCCAAGACCACATATCAATGAGGCTGTTAAGGTTGTTGATATGCTTAATGAGGAAGGAGGATGGCATCTTTCTGAGGTTGAGAATATTTTACCACATTCTGTGCTTCATCAAATTCATCAAGTACACCTTCCACAATTTGTTGAAATTGTAGATGACCCCTACTGGATTGGATCCTCTAGTGGTGGGTTCTCAGTTGGGGCTACCTATAATCTCATTATCAAGCAAGATTCTAATCGAGCTCATGGCTTGGTCAACTGGAGCTGGATATGGAAATTGAAACTCTCTCAAAAATTGAAAGGGTTCACTTGACTGCTAATGCTTAACAGATTACTTACTAACCATCAAAAGAAGATCAGAGGTATTACCAACATTGACACCTGCCCCAAATGCCAACTCAGATTTGAATCATCTTCTGAGAGAATGTCAAAAAGCTGTGGAAATTTGGGAAATTCTGAGTAATCACAGCTGGAGAATATCCAATGCTAACATGCCCTTGGATATTTGGCTCCAAAACAACATAAAAAGCAAGAGTAAAGAGTTCTCTAGTGTCCCTTGGGGTACTATTTTTGTAGTCACTTTGTGGAGCTTATGAAAGGCTAGAAGCAATTTGGTTTTCAGACAAGAGAAGTGCAGTGCTCAAGAAACTGTGAGACTGATTCATCAACAGACTGCAGAAATTTATCATGCCTTCCAGATTGATCATTTCACATGTGATATTTTGCTCTATAAAACTAACTAGTGTCCTCCTTGTGCAGGGAAAATCAAATTTAACACAGATGGATGCTCCAAAGGAAACCTTGGACCTGCTGGGTATGGTGAGCTGTTCAAAGATGCTAGAGGAACCTGGATACTTGGTTATCATGGGAAATTAGAGGTAGCTACAAGTGAGGAAGCTGAGCTTTGGGGTATCTACCGAGGCCTCACCATTATTTTGGAAAAAAGCATGCAGGATATTATAATTGAAACATATTCAGAGCAAGTGGTGTTGAACATCAACAACACCACCCCCAGCAACTATCCACATAGAGCCTTGTTAGAAGACATCAAATTTCTTATGCTGAGATGTAATTGTGCTGTGTCTCACATTCTCCAGGAATGGAACAAGTGTGCTGATGGTCTTGCAAATATGGGAGTGAATCATGTAGAGAACTTGGTAGTTTTAGATAACCCCCTAAATGAAATTGCAAATCTGTTGATTGCAGACATTGTTGGGGCTTCATGTAAAAGGGCTTAGCTTGTTTTAGCCCTCTTTTGGTTTTGTTTTGCCTCTGTTTTGTTGTTTGTTCTACTTTCATTTGAATAAAATAATAATAATAATAATAATGAATTTGTACCATACATAGTTGCACCATCATGAATTTTTTTTTAATCTTTTTTTTGCCATTGCTCCACTGAAACCCATTAAGCGCGGGGAATTTTATTTACACTCAAAAAATGTTTAAGTGAGCCTAATTTTTTCAATACACCCTATTAAATTATTTATAATTACAATTTATTCTTAGTGCATCCAATTTTTTTCTCCAAATTACCCTTTTGAGATACACTCAAGTAAAACAAACTAAAAAATTAAAATTACTTATGAAAAATATTATTCACTTACGTACATGGAATATGACCAAGAAACTCGACACCGGCAAAGGAGGGACGGCGAATGAGAAGGAGAGGGTGAACTTCGCGTTCAAACTTCCAAAACTTAATAAAGTGAATTTGTTAGATTCTAAAAGTCCGAACAATTATATCGAAAAACAGGTTCAATATTCGCTTTTATGTAATTAAAAAAACACATAAATCAATAATTGTACTTTAATATTTATGTCAATACTTACCTCATCTTTGATGGATTGCTTCAAAAAACTATTTTGATTATTACTCTCATTCATTGTTTGATTTTGTTCAAATTTTATTCTATTTGCAAGTAACAATATAAAACATAATCATATTGATGATAATGGTGAGTTTTGATTGGGTGGATTGGAATTTTGAAGTGAGAAAGAAGAAGAAAAAATAATTGAAACTTGAGAAAGAAAATGAAGATATTTGAATATTTGATCATATATAATTAATTAGGGTGTACTATAAGAAAAAATAATATTTTATTTTAAAATTTAATATATATTGTTGTTATTAGTAAATTCACATTAAAATATAATATGAATTAAAATTTTAAAATTTGAGTTAGACAAACTCAAATAATTTTTTGATTCAAACAAAATGGTCCATTACGCGCAAATCAATGGGCCATATGAGCCCAAATAAAATGTGTTGTTAAAACAGTGTGGGTTTTTAAGGCCCCGTTGATTTTGTCAAATACATTTTCAAATGGGCCTTACAGCGAACAAACGGTCCAAGAGCAAGCAAATTTATTTTGTAGAACACACAAAACAATGTGAGATTAGCTAGAACTTTCCTTTCTACATTGATGAAGCTCCCTAACCCAGAAACGCACTTTCAATACCAATAGGGTTGGTTTAATGGATAAAACTTTTGAATTCCTCACTTAACGTTTGGATTTGAGTTTCCATAGTCTATTATTTGGGGTTAAATATATTATTTAGCGCTTGGAGTACTTACAGGCTTAAGTTTCAAGTCCGACGTAAGTACGGTGGGATTTCCTGTAGATATGTTGTAAGTGCTAAGGAACAATACTCCTTGCAAATATATTGAAGTAGCCTATCTGCATATCTATTTTTTTATGAATCAAAAAAAAAAAAAAAGAAACACACTTTTAATATATATCACATATATTACAAGTAAATGGCAACATAGAACTAATCGCACAATTATTGTCTTGTTTGTTTTGATAAGAATTTTTTTAATATATATATATGTATAACCTTAAAACTAATGTATTGGCACTTGCAGTAATAGGGGTGGATGGTAATATGGTGTTATTAGCAAGTTTTTAGTTTAAAAAAAAAAAAAAAGAATTTACTATTTTAAAATGAAAGATATGTTTTGTTCAAATAAATTTATCTTATGTTGTCTACTAAAATTATTTTTGTTGAGTTATATTTTTTTTGTCATATTAAACGTTAAGAAATATATAAAATATTATCTACTGATTGAAATGGAGGATAATTATAAAAGATGCACTTAGAAATAGAGTAGTGTTATTTTAATTCAAAAATTAATTTCATTTTTCAAATTTAATAATGTTGAAATGTATTACTTAGGTTGTATTTCATTCATAGATTGGAAAGGGATTTTGTACGGTAAAGAAATAAACCTTCTCGTATAATCCTGTTGATCAAGTCTGCGCTCCTCCGTATGACGTCGTTCTACTACCTGAAAATACAAACGTGACCTAGCCGGCGGGTGTGTGCCGGAAACCCCTCCGATGCCTAAGTCAGCAAACTAGACAAATAGACAAAAGCGTTGTATATTCGGGAGTCAAAATTGTGTTACCTCTCCATAGGTGATGTCTGTGAGCTTTTATAAGTTTCGTGTGGCACAATCCTAATAGGACTTTTACTTCTCCATGCAGAATTCTCCTAGGACTCATACTCCTGAGGATAATGCTTATCTTTTAACACCCCCCTCACTGCTTAAACCAAGTGAGATGGTTTTACCATGGCCGAACTACCATATGACCGAAATAACATTGCCATGTTAAACTAGCTGACGTGACCGATCTATATGTTAGTTCTGCTCTTCTTTACCGTCTCCTACCTCGGTTTCACCTGTTAAGACCGAGCTATCCATAGGAGAGTCTTGCCGAACTAACCCAGAACAATCATGAAGATGGCTTTTTCATACTTTGGCTAGAAGACTCAGCCGGGCTAACTTCAACGCCTTCTAGGACCGATATAACAACATTCTCCTTTGACCGAGCTAACTGTAAGGCCTCCCAGGACTGGACTAACAACCACAGTCCTGGGACCGGACTAACTTCAAAGCCCATTTACTCAGCCTCTCATACTACGGCTTATAACAGCCCATTTTCCGGCTCGGCCCAATTTATCTATATAAATTACCCTCTCAATTGCCCCTTAATTCCATCTGCATAGCTTGATAGGGATTACTTGACTACCAGCCGAGCTAACAACCGAGCTAAGACCCTTTAAGCTTTTCCGGCCGGGCTAAAAAAAACCCTTTTATAATCTCCAACCGAGCTAAATTTTCTTTTAGCTTCTCCATCCGAGATAAATTCTCTTTTAGCTTCTCCAGCCGAGCTAAATTTAAGCCGAGATGTTCCTGTCCGACCAAAACATCTCTTCAATCACAGCAACTGAACCGTTTCTCATTCCAATGACACGTGGCAGCCTCTGATTGGCCAATCTTAGCTGTCGCGCCGTCTTCGTGTTTCGCAATTTTTGAACAGTTCCCGCCTCTTCACCCTTCTCTTTTCACAAAACAAATCCTCTGTCCTTGAATCACTCTCCTACACTATTCACCTTCTCTCTCTCTTACAAACCTCTGAGATTTCCATCGTCTCTTCAACCCTGCAGCTTCAAAGCTCGTGTTTTTGTAGCTGTTGCTTCCATCTCCATCTTCAGTCTCTTCATCTCTACCTGGTAAGTTACACGGATTTCTTCAACCTGTTGTTTTCCTGTGCTTTTTTCCCATGTTTGTCCAATCCATTTTGTTTCGTGTGTTTTTGCAAAACACTTTTCTGGAAAAAACTTAGCTATAGAACACTTGAATTCATGTAATAACACGAGAAACACTAGATTTGATTCATAAACATGCCCCAGCCGAACTAGCACACTGTTTGTGCTATGTAAGTCTAGCCAGACTACATAACTGAAGTAACACTTTACCTTAGCCGAGATAAATGAACCAAACTGGGTCTGAACTTAGTATACTGGAAACCTTAGCTTTCGACCGAGCTGGGTTCCTGGGGCTAAGCCAGCTTCTGTAGTTTAAACCGAACTAAGAAAGTTGCCCCTAGAGGCTCGACCGAGGTAACCAAAACCCGTAGTTCAAACCGAGATAACCGACTAGACAAACAAACCAAGCTGTCGAACCTTTTACTCAATCCAAGCTACCAAGTATTTTGTTGAAATTGAGATAGAATCTGTAGTACCCTACCTAGCCGAAGTAGGACTTCTTTTATCTTTGCTTTGATTTCGTAGCACGGTCAACGATCTGTGCTTAACACCTTTGTTTTCCACTTTGCAAACTTAGGTTGCCCAGGCACTCCTCTGCGCGCTCAACCGAGCTACTGAGCACAATTTTTCGACCGAACTAATTTATTTATAACTTATAAAATAATGGGGAAGTATAGGTTTTTGGTAGAAACCCCTGGTGGTATGGCCGAATTCCGAAGGGAATACAACATCCCTGACGACGTTTAACTTGTCCTAGCCAAGAAAGATGTCACACCATGGGGGAATGAGGGCTTCGTACCCTTTACCCTTCTTTCAATAATAGAAACCGGACTAAGGTTTCCAGTCCAACCCTTAATCTGTGAATTCCTTAGACAGACCAGATTATGTCCAACCCAGCTTTCCACCAACTCCTACCGTATAATAATGGGTATAGCCGAACTAAACCGCCAAGCCAGACTTAACCTCGGTTTAGCCGAAATATTCCACCAATACTCCATAGGATCAAAAGAAGATGGATGGGTTTACTATTTAAGGATACGCCGCCGCCGAGAGAAAATAATAAAAGATACACCGGATAAGGACCTAAATGATGACGATTTTTTCTAGGTGTCTGGCAATTTTGAAGATCACCAAGCCCAGATCCCTGACCGAAGTATAAACTGGAATAAAGGCATCCCTGGTATAATTACTTCGGCTTTGTTACATGCTTCTTTATTTCAATTTCCTCCACCCGAACTGAACTAATAGTTATCTTCTTTTTGCAGATTCAGCCCATCTTCAATCACTGTACAGCTACCCCAACCGTGATACTCTCCGCGCCGCACTGCGATATAAAGAACGGAGTTGGGCTAAGCTGTTAAATTTTGAGCCGACCTACAGATACAGCGGTCGCCGAAAAGCCAGAGTGACCGATTTTCTGTTGGAGGACGCCCCCGAACCGGACCCAACCTTACCACAAATTAATCTAGTCCCTCTGACAGCCGAACAAGAGATGGCAAAAAGAAACAGAGTGAGGGCTCTTCTGACCAAAACTAACAGACCCGAAGTACCGCCACAAAGTCAAACCCAAGAAACCGTGGTAGCTCTTCCTTCTCAACAGCCCTCGACATCTCGGGCGCACAAGCGTGCCCGGACTAGCCAAACCGAGCAACGCCTTGTTGACGAGGACGAGCCCATTCTTCCACCGAGCCCTCAACCCAGCCTTCAACTGGAGCAATCTGACCGAGCTGACTCCTCCAAATGGGCTCCAAGTCTTACCTTTCAAAACCGAGATATTCAGGATACGGACTCGGTGGTTGCTGAGAAGGATCACTTGTTGGCTTTCAACCTTGCCAAGAGTGTGTGCCTTCCAAAGGACCTGGAGCACCACCAGAAGCAACTAAACACCGAGCTGAAGACAATCCGGTCTTCAACAAAATCCATGATCCTGGTAGGTAGCACTGTCCTTTTCCATAATTCTAATTTTTTCGGTCTTTCACTTCGGCTAAAGGGAAATCTCTATGTTTTGGCAGGCCATTCAGAAAAACAACATTGCGCATAGGAAAGTGTTGGAGCTTAGGAGAACGACAAGGGAGGCCATGGCAGAAGCCGAGGCCAAGTCCGCCGAGCTAAAACAATAACAAGCTAAGACCGCCGAGCTGCAGGTCAAGGTAACTCATCTAACCGGACTAGTTACCTCGGCTAACAATGACAAACAAAGAGCTCTAACCGTAATGAAAGACAAGTATTTGCGGGAGCTGGCAACGCTTGAGGGCACCAAGGATGCCGAAATAGCAGTCCTGAAGAAGAAGGTAGACGACGCTGAGCAAAAAGGCTTTAAAGAAGGCGAAGCCGCTTATATTCAACAATGTGAGGCGGCCAAGGATTTATTTTTCAAGTGTGGCTGGAGGGGTGCTGCGGAGCAGCTCGGCTGTGGTCCTGACACCGAGGTCTACAATGATCCACAGTATTTCATTCCGACCTCACTGGCGGAGTATGCTGCCGATCTCCAGAAGCAATTCCCTGAGGCGTCTGACGACGATGAAGAAAATGAGCAAACTGATACTCCGGTTGTTAATGAGTAAACAAATGATCAATCATCTCGGTTGGAACCAGCGGTGGAAGACTTGACAACCGAAATCGTGCTTCCAATAGAGACCGAGCTTCAAACCGAGACTGCTCTTACTTCTGACACCGGTGTTCATGTTGATGTTGACGCCGATCTGGATGACCTTTTCAGCTGATTCTGTAATTTTCTTTTTTCTCCTTTTCGTTTTTGACTTGTAACCGGGCTGGGAGCCCCTCCCTTGTAATTGCTTTGAACTTGATCAATGGAAATCATCTTCTTTTGTACTAACTGTTATTCCGGTTTGTACTCCTGTTAGTGCTTGCTTTCAAACTGCAATTTGAAATATTTTCCGGCCGAGATACCGTATTCCGGCTTTAGCTTACTTAGCCAACCACTCTTTAGCTGATGTACTTACTCCGGCTGAAGAGTACAAAGAGTAAACTAGCCAACCACCCTTCAGCCCATACATTTACTTCGGCTGAAGAGTAACAAAAGTTGGTTTTATCCAGCCAACCACTCTTCAGCCGATATACTTACTTCGGCTGAAGAGTACCAAAAGTTGGTTTAATCCAGCCAACCACTCTTCAGCCGATATACTGACTTCGGCTGAAGAGTACCAAAAGTTGGTTTAATCCAGCCAACCACTCTTCGGCCGATACACTTACTTCGGCTGAAGAGTACCAAAAGTTGGTTTAATTTAGCCAACCACTCTTCCGCCGATACACTTACTTCGGCTGAAGAGTACCAAAAGTTGGTTTAATCCAGCCAATCACTCTTCAGCCGATACACTTACTTCGGTTGAAGAGTACCAAAAGTTGGTTTAATCCAGCCAACCACTCTTCGGCCGATACACTTACTTCGGCTGAAGAGTACCAAAAGTTGGTTTAATCCAGCCAACCTCTAAGTTGGTTTTTTCCAGCCAACTTAGAAAAAAATGTTTGATTGTTCCGACCAAACGTCCTGCAGCCTGGATCCTTATCCTGGGCTTAGGAGGGGTGTTGGTTTAATCCAACCAACCTCTAAGTTGGTTTTTTCCAGCCAACTTAGAAAAAAATGTTTGGTTGTTCCGACCAAACGTCCTGCAGCCTGGATCCTTATCCTGGGCTTAGGAGGGGTGTTGGTTTAATCTAGCCAACCTCTAAGTTAGTTTTTTCAGCCAACTTAGAAAAAAATATTTGGTTGTTCTGACCAAACGTCCTGCAGCCTGGATCCTTATCCTGGGCTTAGGAGGGTTCATAGTTGGTTATTCCGGCCAACTATGTTTACAATGCTCCTAACTCACTAACGTTACCTTCTACTGAAAACAATTATGCTGAAAAGAATCGACTTGTTTTATTGAGAAAGTAAAAATTACACATACTTAAAAAAGAAAGAAGCTAAAAATAAAATAACTTGAGATTGGCTGTGTTCCATGGCCTTTCCGTCTTCATCTTCTAAGTGGTATGCCAATTTGCCTGCTAATCCGACCACTTTTTAAGGTCCTTCCCAATTAGGTCCTAGCTTGCCATCTCCTGGAACCAAGGTGTTTCCCATCACTTTGCGCAATACCCAATCTCCGACCTTGAATTGTCTCGGATGCACTGTTTTATTATACTTTCTGGACAGTTCTTGTTGGTGGGAGGCGATGTGAACCAATGCTCTGTCTCTTCTTTCTTCCGCAAGGTCAAGCTCCAATGCTATGGCTTTGCCGTTTAAGTCTGGATCAAAGTTTTCGCTTCGAATCGTGGGGAGGCCAACTTCCAGTGGTATTACTGCCTCTATGCCATAAGCTAAGGAGAATGGTGTTTCTCCTGTCGATCGCCGAGGTGTGGTGCGGTAAGCCCATAAAACATGAGGGAGTTCTTCTGCCCACTTGCCTTTTGCTTTCTCTAACCTTTTCTTCAATCCATCTAAGACGACCTTGTTTGATGCTTCTGCCTGACCATTTGCTTGGGGATATGCCGGTGTAGAATTGTAGAACTCTATCTTGTACTCTTCGCAAAAGCCTCTGAAAATTCTGCCGTCGAACTGAGTGCCGTTGTCTGAGATTAGGGCTTTTGGTATGCCGAACCGAGTGATGATGTTCTGCCAAACAAACTTCTTCACATCTTTCTCCTTGATTGATGTCAAGGCTTTTGCTTCCACCCACTTTGTGAAGTAATCGGTTGCTGCAAGGAAGAACTTCCTATTGCCTGGTGTCGTTGGAAGTGGTCTCACTATGTCTACGCCCCACATCACGAAGGGCCATGGGCTAGTGAGAGGTAAAAGTTCTCTGGCAGGCTGGTGTATTTGGTGCGCAAACTTCTGACACTGCTCGCATTTTTTGACATATTTCTCTGAATCTGCTTGCATGTATGGCCACCAATATCCTTGCGAGATTGCTCTATATGCCAATGATCTTCCTCCTTGATGGCTTCCGCATACGCCTTCGTGTATTTCGAACAAGAATGCTTCCACTTTGCTGGGGTGGACACACTTTAGGTAAGGTCCTGAGAATGATTTTTTGTACAATGCCAAGGATGGGGAGAGCCAAAATCGCAGTGACTTTACTCTTATTCTGTTGGCCTCTTTCTTCTCTTCTTGTAGGGTGCCATCTTTTAGGAACAATATGATGGGATCCATCCAAGAAGGGCCTAGATCGGCGCTACATACCTCTTCTGCTTCTGGGTCTTCAATGCTTGGTCTAGGCAGGTAGTTGATCAATAGTGGATGAGGGATGAAGGTATCTGCCATTGAGGCGAAGCCTGCTAGTTCGTCTGCTCTGCTGTTTTCCTCTCTGCCGATCTGTTCTATCCTCACCACTTCAAACTTCTTGATCTCTGTTCTGACCAGCTCTTAGTACTTAGCCATTCTGTCATCCTTTGCCTCATAGTCGCCTGAAATTTGGTTCACCACCAGCTGTGAGTCGCTGTAAACCATTAGTTCGGTGGCCTTCATGTAGAATGCTGATTTGAGACCTGCCAGAAGCGCTTCATACTCCGCTTCGTTGTTTGATATTGGGAAGCCAAGGTTGACTGCCTGCTCCACTATTAGGCCGTCTGGAGAGATGAGGACTATGCCGAGTCCTGCTCCATGCCGGTTGGATGCTCCATCCACAAAGAGCTTCCACATCTCCCCAACGAACAACTTCCAGCAAGTGGAGGGATCGGATGATGCCTTGGGATCTTCCATGTTACTGGTGTCTTCTTCAAGGTCCATGCTTGTTGTCTGCCCCTCGTCATCTGGTTGTACCAAGTCTTTATTTGTTGGTGAGTCTTGACTTGGTGTAGTATGGTTTGCTTCTTCCTTGCTTGCTTTACTCTGGTCTGCCTTGGGACCTGACTGAGTAACCAGTACCAGGGGTTGCGTTATTCCGACGTCAACTTCCATCCCTAGTTCGGTTGTTTTAGTCAGGTCGATTGGGCAGATATGGTGACTTCCTGGAGTAAATTCCGCGACAAAGTCTGCCAAAGCTTGTGCCTTTATTGCGGTTCTGGGTTGGAACTTGATGTCGTATTGCCCTAGCTCAACTGCCCACTTCAAGATTCGCCCTGAGAAGTTAGCCCTCTCAAACAACGCTTTTAATAGGAAGGCTGTGAGGACAACTATGGTGTGGGCGTGAAAGTAGTGTGACAACTTCCTTGAGGCTATCATTAAGGCCAATGCCAGTTTTTCCAGTGGCAAGTACCTTGTTTCGGCGCCCAGCAGTGTCTTGCTGACATAATAGATGGGTGCATGTTGGATTCCTTCTGCACGGACCAATACTGCGCTCATTGCGTGCTGTGAGATTGCCAGGTACAAGAAGAGTTCTTCTCCAGGAATTGGGGTTACAAGTAGTGGTGGAGAAGACATGTATTCCTTCAAGCTTTCCAGAGCTCGGTCGCATTCTTCGTCCCACTCAAACTTGGCTTTTAGGGCATGAAAAAATGGTCATAGTCTGTCCGACGACCGGCTAATGAACCGATTGAGCGCAGCTGCCATGCCGGTGAGATGCTGCACTTCTTTTACTGAGTTTGGTCTCTCCAGATCCTGAATAGCCTTGATCTGGGAGGGGTCCGCCTCTATACCCCGGTTAGTCACCAGGAAGCCTAGGAATTTGCCAGATCCTACACCGAATGCACACTTGGACGCATTGAGGTGCAACTTGTGCTTCTTCAGGATCTCAAACATCTCACCTAGGCCTTTGAGATGGTCATTCTCATCTTTGCTCTTGACCACCATATCGTCGATGTAAGCCTCCATTGTTCTGCCTAACAACGGTTCAAACATCTTGGTGACCATCCATTGGAATGTCGCCCCTGCGTTCTTTAGGCCAAATGGCATGACCTTGTAACAGTACAGTCCTCTTGGAGTTGTAAAGGATGTGACCTCCTGGTCTGGTTTATGCATGGCGATTTGGTGGTAGCCTCTGTATGCATCCAGAAAGCTAAGTCGGTTGTGCCCCGCCGTTAGGTCTACCAGTTGATCTATCCGTGGTAGAGGAAAGCTGTCTTTTGGGCATGCCTTGTTGACTATTTTGTAGTCGACGCAGACACGCCACTTGCCATTCTTCTTTGGCACTACGATTGTGTTGGGGATCCATCTTGGGTAGTGCACCTCTCTAATTGCTCCTGCCTCCAGCAGGTTTCCTACTTCTTCCACCACTATCTCGGCGTGGTGGAATGCCGATCTGCGGGTGCGCTGAATGATTGGTCTGGCGGATGGGTAGACATTGAGTTGGTGACAGATGAAATTGGGATCAATGCCTGGCATGTCGTATGGTGTCCAGGCGAACACTTCGATGTTAGAGGTCAAAAATTCCAAGACCTCTAATCTCTCGGTGCTGGACAACGACGAATCGAGCAAAAAGAACTTATCCGGGTTCTTTTCATCTATTCTTACCTCTACCAAGTCTTCCACTGCTTTCTGGCTAGCCGCTTTGCCAACATCTGTGAACAGTTCATTACTCTCAGGTTCTTCCACCGAATGAACGTATCCTTTGGCAGCACGGCTGCCATTCACCGTGACAAAGCACTGCTTCGACATGATCTGATCTCTATAGACTTCTTCTATTACCCGGTGTCGTTGGGGAACCGCATTACTTGGTGGTAGGATGATGCCACCGATCGCATGGCATGCAGCCATGTTCTGCCCAAGATGATGTTGTAAGTGGAGGGGACCTTCAACACCCAGAACTCCACTTGTTTCGTCACACTCCCTACTCTGACTGGGAGGATTATTTTGCCGACGGGCCATTCTAGCATGGAGTTGAATCCAATCAAGGGAGATACGGCAGGTGCCAAGTCTTTATCTTGCAATTTCAATTGTTTAAATGTTTCGTAGTACATGATTTCACATGAACTACCCTGGTCAATTAGAATCCGCTTGACGTCAAAATCCTTGACTCGGAGAGTGATGACCAGGGCATCATTGTGAGGGCAATATATCCTTGCCAAGTCTTTATCCGAAAAAGACATGACGTTTGTGGCCTCAGTCTTTCCCTTCTTGATGGCAGGTTGGGCACTTAGTACCTCTCTTAAGTGCTCAGCCTTCTTGATTGATCCTCTGAGCTCGCATACATGCTCAGGTTCGAAGACTCCATGTATCACATTGATAGTGCCTTGGGGTGGTGCGTCGATCGGCATCCCATTGGGGTTATTATGATCTTGGGGAGTTGGTTGTGTCCCTCCTTCAATGTATTTGTCCAAGTGACCTGCTGCCACCAACTCTTCCAAGTGCTGTCTCAATGGCGTGCAATTCTCAGTGCGGTGCCCCTTTTCTTTGTGGAAGGTGCATCGCGATCTTTCGTCATAGTCCTTCTGTGCTTCTCCTAGTTTGGCTGGCCATCTGACGAAAGGCTCATCTCGTATTTCACTTGGGATTCGGTAGATTGGCTTCTTGAATACTGTTGTTATGGCAGTGCGGACTCTCAGCCATCTTTTATCCTGGTCTTTTTCGTTGTCTTGCCTGCCTCGCCCGTTTCTGCTCGGACGGTTTACCGCGTTGACCTATGCTGAGGCCTTTTTCTCTGGTATTGCGGTCGTGCCAGATTTCATTTTGGCACGGGCGCCATCCTCCTCCACCCTGATGTACTGATGCACTCTCTCCATCAAGGCTTCCATGGTGAGGGGTGGCGTCATGGTGATTGAGTCCCTTAGTCTATTCCCGACTGGAAGGCCTCTTTTGTACTGTGCTATGGCGAGATTGGTGAGGCAGTCCCCAATCTGATTGAAGGTCTCCCAGTAGCGGCTGTTATAGGATCTTAGGGTCTCTTTGTCGCCCATGTCGATGGTGAGTAGCTGGTCGATCTCCACCGGGGTTTTAGTGTTTGTTCGGAACCTTGTTACGAATGCCTCCGCCAATTGCACCCAAGAGGCTATGCTGCCTTCTGGAAGTTTCTCGAACCAAGTCAAGCCTAGGTCCCCCAAGCTAGATGGGAAGAGGATGCACATTAAGGCTTCGTTTCGCTGATATACAGCCATGACCTGGCGAAAGTGGCTCAAGTGTGAGTAGGGGTCCGTCTTCCCCTCATACGTAGTGAATTTGGGCTGTAAGAAGCCTGATGGTAGAGGCGCGTTCTCAATTGCTGGAATAAACGGTGAGGTCTGCAGCCTTGCTAATGCCTTGTCCATTGGTTCGTAAGCAGGGCGCGGTATTGGCATTCCAACGTCGACGCTTCCATGCGATCGAGGAGCCAACCGCTGTAAAGCAGAAACTCTGTGTGGATCGCGTGCCCTGGCGTCCTCCTTCCATCGTGCCTTCTCTTCGAGCACGGTGCGTAAGTCGGATGATCTGGGCAACTCTGTCTGTCTGGATCTTGTTTGGTGCGTATGTGAAGGCCAATAGGTGCTTCCTTCAGTGTACGACCTCTCAGATCTCGTCCTCTCAGTCCTGGAGTGACGAGTTCTGGAGGTTCTGGATTGAGTGTCGCCTGTCCTGAGGCTTTTACTCTCTGCTTGGGATGGTGTAGTATGTCTACTACGATCTTCCGAGTGGCGAGCGGGCGTCTTGCTTATGCGCCCCTCTCCTGTCGCCACTTGTTTTCCCTTCATCTGGCGCTTTAGAGATTCCATGTCCGCCGCCATTCGTCGTATCAACTCGTCCTGCTCTTTGACGCGATCTTCCAAGGCTTGCGGGTCAATCCTCCGCCTTTGTCTCTCTAGACTCTGAGAATGAGAGTGACGAGGGCTGTTAGTCCGCCTTCTTCCCCTTGTATCCCTCCTGGGATTCTGTCGTTGTGGCTCCAAGTCCGCCATGGGAGGGATAAGAGGTAGACCTTCGCGCCTCGCACCCCCTTCTGGTGTTTGTCCGTCAATGGCGGATTGTGGTAAATCTTCGTTGTGCGCCATTGATTCTCAAGAGGAAAAGCTTGATCAAGAGGTTTTGTTCTTGTCTAAATTCCCACAGACGGCGCCAATTGTACGGGAAAGAAATAAACCTTATCGTATAATCCTGTTGATCAAGTCTGCGCTCCTCCGTACGACGTCGTTCTACTACCTGAAAATACAAACGTGAGCTAGCCGACGGGTGTGTGCCGGAAACCCCTCCGATGCCTAAGTCAGCAAACTAGACAAATAAACAAAAGCGTTGTATATTCAGGAGTCAAAATTGTGTTACCTCTCCATAGGTGATGTCTGTGAGCTTTTATAAGTTTCGTGTGGCACAATCCTAGTAGGACTTTTACTTCTCCATGCAGAGTTCTCCTAGGACTCATACTCCTGAAGGATAATGCTTATCTTTTAACACCCCCCTCACTGCTTAAACCAAGTGAGATGGTTTTACCATGGCCGAACTACCATACGACCGAAATAACATTGCCATGTTAAACTAGCTGAAGTGACCGATCTATATGTTAGTTCGGCGCTTCTTTACCGTCTCCTACCTCGGTTTCACCTGTTAAGACCGAGCTATCCATAGGAGAGTCTTGCCGAACTAACCCAGAACAATCATGAAGATGGCTTTTTCATACTTTGGCTAGAAGACTCAGCCGGGCTAACTTCAACGCCTTCTAGGACCGATATAACAACATTCTCCTTTGATCGAGCTAACTGTAAGGCCTCCCAGGACTGGACTAACAACCACGGTCCTGGGACCGGACTAACTTCAAAGCCCATTTACTCAACCTCTCATACTACGGCTTATAACAGCCCATTTTCCGGCTCGGCCCAATTTATCCATATAAATTACCTTCTCAATAAAAACGGAAATAAAAAAATGCGTGTGAAACGTAAGTTAAATATAGTTATATTTAATTCACATTTCACTTAAAATTTTTGTCTTATCTTTCAAAATTCATGAGCCAAACACAATCTTAATTAGTTCAAAAAAAAAAAAAAAACACAGCGTTAGCCAACGCAACTCTCTCCCTCACACAGTAAGACAACTCTCACTTATATTTTTTTCAAAATCAACAACAAACCTAATAGCTGCTAAAAAAAAAAAAAAAATCAATTAATTGTAAGTACTAAAATAGCCCGCCAACATTAAAAGCTTCTGAAAAATTCCCATATTGGTCTAAGATCCAACATGAAATCTTTTCTAAAACCATCTCAGTGAGGAAGCAAATAATTGTACTACAAGTGTGAGCTTGGTATCAACACTTACCACTATAGATGAAACGGCCTACAGGCTTAAGGAGTTAAAAAGGGACAAAAATAGAATTATCATCCAAAAAAGCTTGTGAAATCACAGTATAACTTTGGCCTATTTTGGGAAGTGGGTTATAATCCACTTCCCAAATTATAACCCATTTCCTCTCTCACAAAAAAACTGTTTATAAGCAGTTTTTCACCAAAAAGCTGATTATAACTATCTTTCCAAAATAGCCCAAAATATTCTGCATCTTAGTGTTAATGAAATCTGATGGGACACTAACTCACTGTCAACCAAATAGCATGACAACAATATTATAAGTTTAGCAACCCCAAAAACTCTCTCTACCATGCCCCTTTATTCTCCCCATTTCTGAGGAGAATAAACAGAGGGCAACACAAAAAAATAAAAATAAAAAGGAAGAAAAAATATTTTTTGTCAAAGCCAACAAGCCATAAAAAGAGAACGGAAGATTCATGTCATCTTATACTGAATTCATTTAGAAGAACAAATTGATAATTTCAAATTATCCATCAGTTTCTAACTTAGTATAAGCTAGACAAACTCAGATGAACAACATCAGCTGTACAATGTACAACCTACCCATCCCTTTCCATAAACCACAAGAGTCTGCATTAGAAGCATCATATATCCAAGCAACTCCCCTTAAGATTACGAGGAGTCAAACAACAAGTAGACAATGAACTGCATTCTCAATATTATGAGAGCACTGCATTCTTAAGAGTATTTACAAGACAATCCATGATTCAAGTCCTGATCCGTTAGCATTGAAGTGGGACATAGAATCACAGGGTTATCCTTTTTTAGACTGTTCAAAATTGTTCAATGAAAACAATACTAGCTGAACCAAGTAATGGGTTGCTCAAGCTTGATTAGAAAATTTGGTGAGATATAAAATGAAGATTGAGGTTTACTAGTTTATTGCATGAATGATCTCAAGCAAGATTCTACTCAAGCCCATAAAAAACCAAGCAATTTGAGCTTGGTTTCTTGGTTAGTCTCATAAAATTATCGACCTCTCAAATCGAGTTTAAGCTGAGTTGAATAAAACAAGCATCAAAATATGGTTGAACTATTCAATAAGGGATATTTTATATCTTTTTAATTCCCATTTACCTACAATTTCTCTTACCCAATCAGATTTAAAGGGCAATCTGCTATAGTTCACAAATTCAAGAATTGAAGTTCTAGTTTATCCTCCATACTTATTTCCCACCAAAGTTGAGAGACCGACTAGATAACACTTTTTCAGCTGCAAGGCTTGCGTAAATTCAAGAATTTTCCGAAAAATTATGTACCACTTTCACCTGAGTTGTTAGAAAAATTACTGTGAAAGCCTCATAGAATTTGAAATATAAATCTTACGATAGTTCCACATCTTCATTACTACTAATTTTCTCTCTTGCAGTTTATTACAATAGAGGGAAATTTGTACTATGCACTTATGCTATTTTCTTCTTATTCTTTCGGTAGGATTAATTTTCGTCATGACAACATTTTAATTATAATTTTTGGTTATGCGTGTTAGTTATTCCTACAGTAGAATTCAACATTTGTTAATTTACTAAAATAAAGTGAGTTTACAAGTTTTTGATGCTTAACTAACTTTATCTTGATTATGGATGACGAGGGATCAAATGGTTCTAAAAAAACTAACAGCTTGAGTGATAAGAGGATGATAACTTACTAGGTATACCTATATATACAAATGAAATGGCTGGAATGCCAAACCTGTAGAGCAGCCTTTGTGGGGATGAGGAATGTGATAACTGCTGGTGCACCATAGAAGAGTGCTTGTACTTCGGACTCCAATTCAAAAGCATGCGATACAAGAGCGCCACTGTCGATTATACAAGTTAGCATGATAAAAATAAAGATATTAATTCAACAAATTGGAATATGGAGTCTTTGCAGAATGTGAAACTCACACATCAAGCCTTTCCCATGACATTGAAGTGTTTCCACGGATAATGTGAAAAACATCTTTGGACCAGCTATCATCAGTTAGACTTACATCATATGCAGTCCTAAAGATACAATACAACAATGTACAGAAAATACCAAAGTGTAAGAGGGCATAATGTAATCAAGAAAAATATGAAATTACACCCAAGAAAAGTCAGCAGTTGTTATTAGGAGAAGAGAGTGAGAGAGTACCAAATATGAACAAGAATCTTATGTAAAGCATTAACAACACATTCCACGGAGTGAAATGGTTGAAAAATTAACCGTGTGATCATAGTTTGCAAATAGATCAGATTGCATTAATTTAAATCTTTATAATCAAATAGTTACTCAATAGGAGAAAAGAAAACTTGGATAGAACAACTTAGTAACGATGCTCCTACCACCAAAGGCATGCTGGTTGATGGTCCCAGCATATTGTTAGCACAATCAATATCTTCTACTGTGTGCCAGAGATAGTCAATTGCTAAGAATGATATTAGGAGCCAATGGTACCAAACCTTGTGTTGTGTCCCAATCAGGTGGAGTCGACTACATAAATCATTTTTTCCTATTTCGTTCTGTCAAGGGCCATATGCTCAGTTAAATATGCTTATTTAAATTAAATAAATTCATATCATTTTTACTACCACAAAAAGTGAAAATGAGTAACAAAACAAAAATTAGTCTCTCCTTTACATTAACTTTCATTACTTAGAACCCTTTGAACATAGGAATCCATTAAATACTAAGAAGTAAAATTTTCAATGTGTAGTAGGAATGAAACCAATACCCTTTCCTTGATCAAACCTTTTTTTAAATATCAAATAGTCATGACAACAAAGTAAGAAAAATGAACCCAATACGAAAAAAGAAACATGATCAACTCATAACATGCAACTAAATATATTTGGCTCCATAACTACAATTGTCAATTGAACATTTGCCTCTGATGAAAAAGCAAAAAGTATCTTTGTTCCAAAGGCAAGTATCAAATGCTAATTTTAGGTTTGCAAGCAAATGCAACTTACAGAAATGATCACTACTCTCGATGAACTCTATTACCAAGGAAAAGAATACTGAGGTTTTTATGTAATAATTTTTACATAAAAAATATTTTTTTACCTATGTACCAGTTACTTACTTTGCTAGTTGAAGCCTTGACCCTTTCGACCAATGATTTTATCTATCAACATACTATATTTCAAAAAATGGTCACATCCTCTCTATCAAGTGATATAAAAGATTATAAAAAAAAGGTGGTACCTAATATAGCACTCTCATCCGGGAAAGAGGTATTCCAAGATCCACTAATTGACAAACCAAAAAACAGGGAAAAGAAAAGGATGGAATGTCACATAGAATATTATAAATAAATAAATAAAAAATCATATTGGACCTATAAATCATTTGTTTAATTGACAAATGTATCTGCCTTTTCCTTGGGAAGAAAGGAAGAAGTTATTTGACGGTGGGGTGGGGTCAGCAAAGGCAAGAATTATGTGGCCTTGTTTTGAAGCCTTTTTTGGGGATCATGGTTTCAAGGGGGGATAAATGAAAAATTGGTTGTGAACATGTGATAGAATTGGGTTGTTGCTATAATTTGATTTGAGCTCAAATTGACAATCCTCTTGTTCTTGTTTGACACAATTTAAAACATTGAAGATCAATGATTTTGTTAGCAAGTGTTGTAAGGACATTAATAACAAAATTTATAATCATACAATTTTTATCGCACACAATTTTATAAAAAACTGTACGAGCATTACAAATTTCTTAATGAGTGATTTCAAGGTATTAATTATGACCGTGAGCTAACTAAAAAGCACTTTAGAATTTTAGAGTGGTCTTTCAACATATTTGTTTGGGAAGAACTTTTTTAGCCTGACTTTTGGCTTTTTGGCTAAATTAGCTCCGTTTAAGAAGAGAGTTTTGACTTTTTGACTTTTTTGTGAGAGAAAAAGTAAAATAATTATGGTTTGAATGTGACATTTTATCTTATTAACTTATTTAATTTATTTTTTTGGTACTTTTTTAGTCCCAACCAACTTCTAGTTCAAAAAAAAAAAAAAAAAAAAAAAGCTTCCAACCAACTTCCCAAACGGGGACATAATATTTTCCTTTCATTTTCAAGCAAATATCTTTCACTTAAAATTACAAAAATAACACCATCTCATCATTTTATGAATTTTACATATAAAAATTTAGTTTGTAAATTATTTTCTATTTGAAATAGCCAAAGATAAATTAATTTTATTTTGTGGCTGTAGACTTAAAGGGTACGTTAGATGCCTTGCCACAGTTGAAAATATTGTCCCCTCTAATCTAATCCAACCTCTACAATGCAAGTCATCCCCACAAATTATAACAATGATAAAACAAAGTTAATAATTAATAGGGGAAAATTTACTTTACCCCTTTGTATTTTAGGCAACATTTTATCCTTATGATTGAAACGTTTTACCCCTTATGATTTAAAAATATACGGAGAACTCCCTTGTAATTTTGAATTAAATTGTAATTCAAACTTTGTTAACGACAAGCTTAAAATGACCATAATACCCCTATGGCTTTTCTTCTCTATTTGTATACTTCTCTTAATTTATTTCTCACTCTTTTATTATACACAAAATTCATATATATAAACATATTTATATATATACAAACAAAATTATACAACTAAATTTATATATACACACAAACAGATTTTATATATCCAAACAGATTTTAAATCATACATACTACAGATTTATATATACACACTATGTATACACACCAACACAAATAGAGAAAACACCATTCCAAACCAATCCAATAAAAATCATATTAAAACAGAATGAATAACTACTAAAAAGTAGAGTCACAGCTGAACGGGAAAGAAATAAACCTTCTCGTATAATCCTGTTGATCAAGTTTGCGCTCCTCCAAACGTCGTCGCTTTACTCTCTGAAAACACAAACGTAAGCTAGCCGGCGGGTGTGTGCCGGATACCTCTCCGATGCCTAAGTCAGCAAAATAGACAAATAGACAAAAGCTCTGTGTATTCGGGAATCAAAGTGGTGTTACCTCTCCATAAGTGATGCTATGAGCTTTTATAGGTTCCGCGTGGCACAATCCTTGTAGGACTCTTATTTCTCTATATAGAGTCCTCCTAGGAATCATACTCCTCAAGGATAATGCTTATCCTTTCACACCCCCCTCACTGCATAAACCAAGTGAGATGGTTTTACCTCGGTAGTATGACAAAACGACCGAGATAAAATAGTCATGCTAAACTGGTTGAAATGACCGAGCTCTAGCTAGCTCGGTTCTCTCCTCTGTTACTTGTACTTCGGTTTCATCTGTTGAGACCGTGCTATCCATAGCGTGCCTAGATCGAGCTATTCAACAGCAAGGTCCTGAGAAAGACCCAAATTACCTCGGCTCAATATGGTTTGACCGAGCTAACTGTTGCCGCTCTGACCATGCCGACCGAGCTAACAACAAAACTCTTTTGGACCGAGCTAACTTCAAGGCCCCTTTTACTCAGTCCTTACTGTGGCCCACAGAATGGCCCATTACCCAACTCGGCCCAATTTACAAATAAATTACCCTCTCAACAGCTAAGAATCAAATCCAAACCGTTAATTTGACCTGCACATACAAAGATATTGAGAAAATAGAAGAACCCATCTGGATTTGTGTCTTTTGAGAAATACCCAGATGGTGTTCTGAACTGAGAGAGGCATTGTTTCAAACTACTTCTGAGCCATCGTAGTTACGAAGAAAAGCATAAATTCAACAATGAATCAAAATACAAAAAAGAAAACATTCACTTCAAAATTTGGGGTGACGAAAAAATGAGATTGCTCGAATAGTCTTCCAATGGATTCGCGTTGTATACAACAGAAGCATTAAAAAAAAAAAAATTTTAAAAAAAAATCTAAATGATAAACAAGAACAAATGCAGCCATCAAACCCACAATCCTAAGATCAAAACAGAGCAGAAAACCCTAGAAGAAGAAACCCCATCGATTTGGGGTCGGGTATGTGTGAAGGTATGCAAATGGAAGAAGAAAACCCTAGAGGCTGAAATTAGGGGAAGAGAGACAGAAAGATAGAGAGAGGGCAAAATAGAGAGAGGACATACCTGGGGCAATGCTCCAATGGTGGATTGACGGTGGTGCTCGTGTGCGATGGTGGTGATGCTCTCGTACCCGACGACGATGGAGACAAAAGCGAGGGAGAGAGCTGGCGGAGGGCAGAGGCGTGAGAGAGTGAGAAAGAGAGAGAGAGAGAGAGTCACAGAGTGAGAGACAGACAACGTATGAGAGAGTTTGAGCGTGTGAAAGTGTATTTTTTAAACCTAGTTTATTTTCTTTCCCGACAAATTTTTGTAGTCGCCAATAATAAATAAAGACGTTTTTCCCGACTACCGACTTTAGTAGCCATTTAATTTTCCCTCCAAAATCTGAAGTCTAATTTTAAATTTTTTTAATTATAATCTCCGACTAAAATTTAGTCACTAAAAGTATATTAATACTGACTAAATTATTTTTAGTAGCTAAAGATTATACATTTAGGGACCAAAATTTTTTTAGTCGCCTATAAGGTAATTTTTTAGCGACTAAGTAATTTTTAGTCGCCTATTGAGTAACTTTTTAGCTACTAATTGTATTTTAGTCACCTATTGGGCTATTTTTAGCGACTAACTGTTTTTTAGTCGTTGATTGGGTCATTTTTTAGCTACTAATTATGTTTTAGTCGCCAATAAGTAATACACGGCTACTAAAAAATTTTAGTAGCTAAAATATGAAGCATTGCCGACCAATTCAAATTTTAGTCGCCAAAGGACTGACTTTTGACGACTAAATTAATTTTAGTAGCCAAATTTGGTCGCAAAAAATGTAATTTCTTGTAGTGTCAATCAACCATTTCCTTTACACATAAAATTTTAAAAAATGTGCTTTTTATATAATTTTCATAGGAGTGGAGCAATTTTGTATAGTGATATGGCTCACTCGGCCAGTAAAAGCCTTGTGATACACGAGGGACAGGATTTCATTATAGCAAATAAATTTTTTTATTATAAGTATATATATATATATATAAATTATATCTATACATATAAAAAAAATTAAATATCATAGGAACAATTTATAATTGGATGAAAAAAAAAAAATTTGGTGTAAAATAAAAAAAAAAAGCAAGATAGGGTAAGAATAAGATATGTATTTTTTATATTAAGGGTCATTTTATATATAAAATGAGATATATATTTTTAAAATGTCATGATAATCATATTTTTTACAAAAATAGAGAGACCATATGACCCCATAATCTTCTCTTAATTCTGTCCGTAGATACACGTGCCACACCGATGATTCCTCACTCGGCTGCGTTGTCCAACTTTTTTTTTTGTCTTTCATTCACCTACTTCTTCTCTATTTACTTCTCTAACTGCAACGATTCGCTGCATCTTTCAGCCGAAGGTTTTTTTTTATTTTTCTTTCTGTTTTGAGTGTGTATGTAGTAGACTGTACAGTCATGGCTTTGTCCAAACCAAGACCTTTGGCTGGTCTGGAAGACCATGTTGCTTCAGCTTTCTGCTGTGGTAATTTGAATAGATTGAAGTGTGGTTGGAGCGAGAGAATTGGAAGGTTTAATGGGATGATCAGAAGAGTTGATTTTCCGACGAAGCAAACAAGAAGAGATGAATGGAAAAGGTTCTGGATGAGAAGGTGTTGTGGCCGCGGAGGCAGTGAGAAGTTATGGAATTCATCATCATCATCGGAAGAAGAAAATGAAAGGTTTGTGAAGAGGATGAGGGAAGCTCAGCCATGTTTTGTTGCTCATAAAGGTTGCAGATTCGTGGTGATATTATCCGCAGAAATTGTTAATAGTCCCTACTTGGACACCATACTCAAGGTGATTAAAAATCGTTACATTGTTTTGTTTGGTTTAGTGTTTTCATAATTTTTAATTCGTGTTTTTATATTTTTAATATTCTTTTTAATATTTTAATTAATTTTTTTTTACTTTTTAAATTCATTTAAATATTTTTTTATTAAAAAAAATCATTTTTATATTTTTTTGATGATTTTTTTTTAAAATTCACAAATATTAAACTTTTTTAAGTATATTTAGATTAAATATATTTTAAAAATAAAAAAATTTACGTAAAATATTAAAAAACATTCACTAAAAATAAAAAATATGAAAAATGAAAAAATCAATTTTTAAAAAATAAAAATAACCAAACAAGGTTTCTTTTATATCTCTCACACACGATTTTGTCATGTATAAGTAAAATTCAACTTTTTAGCTAATTATGTTTTAATGAAATTATTGAATTAGCTTGTTGTACAATGATTAATTTCATATAAACACTTCTTCTTTTTTCCTTTGTTTTTTGCGCTATTGGAAATAATTAAGTTTGTGACGTTAGCACGAGAGTGAGATGTGACCGAGGAAGTTTGAGTTTTGGGTTGAGATTCTTTTCACAAAAAAATATATTAGAA
Organism: Camellia granthamiana; assembly: GCA_036172215.1. Taxonomy (NCBI): domain Eukaryota; kingdom Viridiplantae; phylum Streptophyta; class Magnoliopsida; order Ericales; family Theaceae; genus Camellia; species Camellia granthamiana. Next base: position 34,747,371 of record CM069903.1, on the reverse strand, counting down.
TAATCAAATCTTTTTTAACTTGATAGTTTGAAAGCGGCAAAGAGGGTTGGAATATTTAGGTGTCGTTTGGAACCTTTAATTTTTGTTAGAATGTTAAAAAACTATTATAAATTATCATATTATTTTTTTTACTTTTATATATATTTTTTATAAAAAAATTAAAAAATTATTAAAATAGTCTAGTTCTAAATGAAACTTTAATAAATTTAGAAGTCTCTAATATGAGAATTTTAAATTAGAACTATAAAATCTAATCAAAATGGAACTACTTTTGCAATTTCCTTATAGTAGCTCAATTTTAGACACATTAGGGCATTTTTAATGATTTATCATTAAAGTTGTTATTGCTATAATTTGACAATTAGAAATAAAAAGCATGCTCCAATGGTTAGTCATGACAACTGTTAAATTTGACAAATGCTACAAGTTTTGGCAGCCGTCGTAAGTGCTAACTCAAGCAAAATCTATCTCCCTCTCTCCCAGCAAAACGTAAAAATATTTACAAAATTATCATTTTTGCATAACGAAACACAAAAATTAATATGTTTGGGATAACTGACCAGACAGTCGTCCGAACACAATAATTTTTATATTTTATCTGCCAAAATGACATTTGATCATTGGAGTACTATTACTATAATTCTACCATTTTCTATTATTCATTGTTAAATTATAACGATGACAATTCTATTATAGTATTTACCATTAAAAATGTTCTTACCACTTGATATGGCTCTGAAATTTCTATAAGGGTATTGAACAATTATTCAGTGTCCCTTATAATGCAAATTATAATGCTTGGTTATCATTTTTCAAAAACATTTTTCAGAAAATTTTATTTTCTTATTTTTCGTGTTTTTTTGTTTTTATTGAATTTTTTTAATATTTTGAGTAATTTTTTTTATTTTTAGGCATATCAAACATAAATATACCTAAAAAGTAAAAAAAATTTGAAAAAAACCTTTTAAAAATTCACTAAATACCAAAAATATTAAAAAATATATGAAAATTCAGTACATTTTTTTTATTTTTATGTATTTATTTATTTTTAAAAATATTTTTTTACAATTTTTTTTACTTTTTAGATACATCTAAGTAAGGTGTATTTAAAAAAGTAAAAAAAATGTTTAAAATTTAAAAAATATTCACTAAAAACAAAAAAACACGAAAATCAAAAAACTCAGTTTTTAAAAAATTTAATTCAAAAAACTAAAACCAAACACACTATAATATTAGAGATTCCAAAAAAAATTATGAAATTTTTTATAAAATAGTATGAGATACATATCATGTCTACATAATTATAGTGTAAACTTTTTTACAATAATGTTAAAAATCTCAAATTTTTTATCAAATATCTCGTAAAAATATGATGAGCCTTATATTCACATCAGCCATTTAATAAATATTTTTTTTAATATTTTTTAATTTTTAGAGTTTAGCAGTTTTGAATGTGTTCCTCCTACCACGTTTAGTTTAGCATGCATGTTGGCATACTCACACATCATCGTCATCACTGGATTGCAACAACTCGAGGTCGCCCACTTTGGGTCCCACTCCGACATTCCCCATTTCAACCATGGCGGCTCCCTTCCCCCCTTCCGCCGCCCTTCCTTTGAACAACAGCAGCAGCACACCATGAATCGCCTCCAACCGACTTAACCACCTACCTCCCCACTCCCACCTCTCGCTAGCTCTCAAAAATTCGAGCTTTCTTCTTATGGCCGCTTTGCCAAACCCTAGCGTTCCTCTCCGACACTACCGCCGACAACTCTCTCCTTCTCCAATCATTGTTTCGCGGCCCCGAAACGGCTTCCCAGAGAGATTTGGTGGCCTCGGACCGATCAAGCCTTCGACGAAAATTTCAGTCGAATGTAATGTTTTGGGCGAAACAGATAATAACGGCGGTGTTGAAGCCAGTAACTGCATAAAAGACGAACAGTTCGTGAGGTTTTTCCGCGAAGCTTGGCCATACTTTCGAGCTCACCGCGGCGGCACGTTTGTTGTTATTATTTCCGGTGAAATCGTCGATAGCCCTTACTTGGATCCCGTTTTGATGGCACGTTTCTAATCTCATCTCTACTACCTCTGTTTCACCGTCTCTATCTATAATGGATGATCAATTAGGTTTGAATAAGTCTTCAATTTGTGGGTTTGGGCTGCTTTTCTTGAACTTTGCTTGATTGTTTTTTTTTTTTTTTTTGGTTTCTTGCTTCGACTTTGTCAATTTTTGTGATGAACTTTGTGCTGCTTTCAATTTGTCGAGTTTTTTAAGTGTCAACATACACAAAGACTATATATTTTTGCATGTATCATGTATGGATATACATAATTGGAGGTATGATACCAGCTTCACCAGGTTGAATGAATCTGTACACAGGATATTTCTCTGCTTCATGGCTTGGGAATCAAATTTGTTCTTGTCCCTGGGACTCATGTACAAATTGACAAGCTTTTGGATGAGAGAGGTGAGTGAAACCCGGTTACTTGGGCTTGGTCTACATACATATCTATATGTGTATATATTCTCTCTGTTAGCAATAGTTCTCATTTTTTTGATATTTGAATCGTGCTTTATATTGCCTTGATGTTTCATGGTAATATTGATGTAATATATTTTCAACGGAACAACATATTGCTGTGGATTTTTTTTTCTTCTGAAATGTTGTCTTGATAATACAGTAGAGTAAATTAAAGTTAAACCATGTCAAGGTGAATTCCATGTTTGTTGTCCTCATTGATATAAATTCATTGCCCCATTCCATTTACGCTGTGTTTGGTTGGAGGATTTGGGAAGAGATTTGGAAAGAGAAAGAAAAAAGGTAGGTGAAATGTATACCTAATTTCACACTCTTCCTTTTTCCTTCCCAATTCCCCCAACCAAACACAGCGTCAAGGTCAAAATTTGTGTTTTCTTTGCTGTAAATGTGCAATAAACTTACTAACAGATATATTTTATCCAGCTGTAGAAGTCATTTACCTCTTTGAAATCTTGAAAAGGACTTTGAATAAAGCTGCTATCAACTGGTTGCTGGCATACTTTTTTACATAGAGATTATGTTGGATTGCCTTTTTTTCCTTTTTTTTTTTTTATCAAACTTTGTACTCAACAAACTTGAGCCGGAACTGATCCTTGAAGAAGATATATTATCAACATTAAATTTCTTTGTTTATTGAAACTAAGCTCAAGTTGTGTACTATCAAGCTTGAATATTTCATATTGGAATACTTGGTTCATCTTGGCGCTCTTAAACTTGTTTAAGCTAGATCCTCATGCCAAATTTGTAGTCACCAATGAATTGTAAGTTCTGGTTTTAAGACATAGAAGATAGTTGTCTTTGATCCTGTTGTTACCCATACTGCCCTTTTCTGTCTTTCTGGCATCAGCAAATGCTATGGTGCTTTCAATCTACTATAAGTTTTCCTTTTAGGATCAACATGTTATTTTTCTTTTTCTGTTCTTTTATTTCGTATGCTCAATTACATCATTTCTACTGCATTCACATTGTTAAACAACTCATGTAAAGTGTACCAACCTTACATTTTCACAAAATTAACCTTATTAGTCATTATGAGAAAGAGGAAGTTTTCCTTGGAAGAATGACTTGAGATGTTGAAGGATATTATTTGGAGATTTTCATTTAGGACCTTCCAACTTCATCCTGATGCATATCAAATTACCAAATTTATTTATTTATCTATCGTTTCTTTTTGACTTGGAATGGTAGGCATTGTGAATGTTGTAGTTATGTTGTGATAGAAATGGGCTAAGAGCATTTAATTGATTCAACAACTTGTCAATCTGTGTTGTATTCTTTTTCACAACTTTATCATGTTTTTACCAGATAATCATTGATTCTAGAATTTTAGCACTCTCTCTCTCTCTCTCTCTCTCTCTCTCTCTCTCTCTCTCTCTCTGTCCCCCCCTTGGTGCCAATTTTTCTAATAGGGAAGGAACTACCATGAATACATAAGGTGTCATCACCTTCAAAAGTTGGGCCCTTTTGGAGGTGGTGTTTGGATTGTACCTTTCTGCTCTTGGATCTATTACATTGACTTTTTCCCTTCCCCTTGTATTATCACAAAGATTTAATTTACATGTGATATTTGAAAGTTGTAATTCTGTTGGGCAACATGTAACCAGGATTTTTATTGCAGGAAGTGAGCCAAAGTATTTAGGTCGATACAGAATTACCGACTCTAATTCCCTCCAGGCAGCAATGGATGCAGCTGGGAGAATTCGTATTATGATAGAGGCAAAGCTATCTCCTGGACCCTCTTTATGCAATATCCGTCGACATGGTGACAATAGTCGTTGGCATGATGTTGGTGTCAGTGTTGCTAGTGGTAATTTTCTTGCAGCCAAGGTAAGAATACTACTGCAAGATTAATTTTTATTATTTTCAATCTGCTTTTAGATTCCTTTTATATGTTTTGATATGATCATTAGTGTTTGAACTTCTTTGACATTATTAGCTTATCTAGTGGAGGCTTGTTCTGTAATATTTCCATTTTATTAGTGGAAAATAAATTTACTTATTTTTATCTTTTGGCAGAGAAGAGGTGTTGTGGAAGGAATTGATTATGGAGCAACAGGTGAAGTAAAGAAAATAGATGTTGCTCGCATTCATGAGAGGCTGGATAAGGATTATATAGTTATCTTAAGCAATCTTGGCTACTCCAGCTCCGGAGAAGTTCTAAATTGCAAGTATGCTTCATAGCTTTTAATAGGTACCTTTTGTAACAGCTTGGCCTAATCTTAAATACTTGATTCTAATTTCCCAGATCTAACATATGAGGTTTTGGCAGTATTATATCTAGTTCTCAGGGTAGACATACTTGAACATTCTTTCAATTGCATTTGAGAAATTTGTCTTTTCCAAAAGGAATTACCTCATTCATCTTTGTCACTTTATATAGTTGCCTTTCTGTTAAGGTCCTTTACAGATTAGCCCACAAGTACTTAAAATAGACACCTCACAAATTGGTGTTTCAACTATGAGCAACTTACAAATTTGAGGGAGGAGACCACTATTTTTTCAGCATTAAAAATGATTGACTACACAGTTTTGACCGTTTCGCTGTTTTTTGTTTTATAAATATTTTTTTTCGATAAGTAAAGACTAAAGAGTAATTACAAATTATAAAAGGAAAGGCACCAAGAGTTTGTCATATTTTAATCATGCAATCTGTTTGACACTTTTATTTCTGCGCTTGAAACCCTTGGTCTAATACTTTTTGCTGCTATAAATTTTAGCACATATGAAGTTGCTACAGCCTGTGCCTTAGCTCTTGGAGCGGAGAAGCTTATTTGCATTATTGATGGCCCAATCCTGGATGAGTGTGGACGCCTTATTCGTTTTTTACCCCTTCAAGACGCAGACATGTTGATTCGCAAACGAGCTGAGCAAAGTGAGATAGCCACTAACTATGTACAAGCTGTTGGTGAAGATGATCTCACTTGCCTTGTCCATAGTGATTCTAATGGAAGTGTTCCCTTTCAGCAGAATGGGAAGGGTTTTAGTGATAAGTATGCTGCAACATTTCAGAACGGTGTTGGTTTTGACAATGGAAATGGACTATGGTCTGGTGAACAGGGTTTTGCCATTGGTGGTCAAGAGAGGCTGAGTCGTTTAAATGGTTACCTTTCTGAATTAGCTGCTGCTGCTTTTGTTTGCCGAGTAAGTCTACAACTTTATGGATAGGCCTAAATTTCTTAAATTGCTCACTTTTGCAAAGTGATTTATTTTTAATAATAGTCCGGCAATTAACTTTATTTATTCTGATTTTTAAAGCCATAGATGTCTGTTACATCAGTTTCTTGTCGTTTCGTATTGGTTAATTTTTTGAGGACAGTTATTGTTAAATTGACAGGTCCTAATAAATTGCTTCAAGTAAATGGTTTTGAATTCATATGGTGAATTTTTTTTTAAATGTCAAACTTCCTGTGAATTATGTATCATTATCATTATTTATAGGAATAGGTGTTCAGTGAGTTTGTTGTAATTGTCCTTTGTTTTTTTTCATACTTTCCTTCAGGGAGGCATTCAGCGAGTTCATCTATTAGATGGCACTATCGGTGGAGTTTTACTACTGGAACTGTTTCAAAGAGATGGAGTAGGGACTATGGTGGCTAGGTATGCAATCTTTGGCTGCAAATTTCTTTCATATAATCTAATTTCAAGTTATTAACTAGTAACGCATGCTGAATTCCTATTTGCTGACAAACTTGAGCAGCAAATATTCCTGTTTAGGGGCATTGCATTTGAACATTCTAAACTAACTAAAGTTTTTTCATCCCTTATTGTTTGCTTGATGTATCTGTTCGTGCGTTCCTTCTTTCTTTCATTTTTTCCATTTCCTTTTGCCTTATTTTTTTGATTGGCTTAGTTGCAGGAATCGTGCAACCAGGTGGCGATTCTGAGTAAAAATCGCGATTCCGCATTTCCTAGAAAGAAACGTGTAAGAATCGCGTTTCTGTGGAGAGAGAAACGCGATTCAGTTCAAGATGGGATCGTAAAGGGGGGGGAGAGAGAGAGAGAAACCCTAGCCTTCGACGTCGACATGAGAGGAGAAAGAAGAAGGATTGTTGAAAGAAACTTACAGTGGACCAGATTGTTGAAACCCTAGCCTTCGATCATTGATCACGATTAGGGATCTCACTATCGATCACGATGGTCTTCGTCTCTGAGGGCTTCGATCAACTTCGTCACTCTCTTCTCTCACTGTCGATCTCGATCTCGACCTCGATTGATCGTCTTCGTATCTGTGCTTCTCTCTTTCTTCGTCTCTGCTTCTCTCTCTCTCTTCATCTCTCACTCGTTGTTCTCTTTCTCTCTTTGTCTCTGCTTTAAGTTAACTGATCATATATATATAATATAATATGTTAGGTTCCTTTATTGTCAAAGGTTCCTTTATTGTCAAATCCTTGTACAAACTTTGTTTTGAAAGAGTTGTAATGTTTCCTTGTTTTTTGTCTTTCCCGCTCGAGCGAAACCATTGGAGCTCGAGCGTAATATGGGATGTCTTAGTAGTTTGTCAGGTCTGCAAAAATACTGAGATGTGTGATTTTGCGCTCGAGCGTATGTTCTAGTGCTCGAGTGGAAACTTGTTTTGTCACACGCGTATTTTACTGAAGCCGCTCAAGCGGGCTGTCCTGCGCTCGAGCGGAGATCGCGAACTCTGTTTTCCTATATATATCTGTTTAGGTTGTTTTTAGGGTTTACTTTTCCTAGATCTTATAAAAGAGTCTTAGGGTTTTGTTTAAGGTTTTCTTCTGAAAGTCTTGTGAGTTTTCCTTGATGTTTTGAGAGAGTTTTTCACTCATGATCTAAGATACATAAATCAAGGAGTTTGTTACTTTAAATTCAAGAGAGTTCTCTTCGGTGGATTCCAAAGATTCAAACGTGGAGTTTCAAAGGAGTTTGATTCTGTACGTAGTCATTTATTCGACAAACGAAGTTGTGGATTCAACTTCAGATCAATCAGTTCCGAGACGAAGGCGTGGTGAAAGAGTTACAGAAGGTTTGAAGACAAATTGACTGAGTTGGGTAATTTGTGTGTTATCTTTGTAATCTTTCTTTCTTTCTTCAGTAGTGAATTGATTAGTGGCGTTTCGCCCGTGGTTTTTGATTACAATTGAAGGTTCTTCAATTGTGATTTTTCCACGTAAAAATCGTTTGTGTCAATTTATTGTTTATTCGGAAAAATAACAATCTAAATCACTTTCGTAAGTGCTTGATGATTTAGATTGTGTGTTTTGAATAATTGGGAATTGGAATATTTTAATCTTGATCTAATCACGAATCACTTAGAATTTTTAATTGGTATCAGAGCAGGTCACCCTTTATTTTTTATCAAAACCATAGGAGTGTGATTTTGTGTGACTAGTGATATGGATTCTATTCGTGAAGGTAACTTGACCCATAGACCTCATTTACTCGATGGTACAAACTATTCTTATTAGAAAGCTCGTATGAGAGCGTTTTTAAAATCCATCGATGAGAAAGTTTGGCACTGCGTGATCTATGGGTGGAGTGAACCTATTGTCACCATTGATGGTGTTGATATTCCTAAACCCCTTGATAAATGGGACACAACTAATTACCAAAACTCGAGTTAGAACAGTAAGGCTCTCAATTCCCTGTTTTGCTCTGTCACACCTGAAGAGTTCCGTCGTATCTGCACGAGAGATGTAGCAAAAGAGGCTTGGGATATTCTTGAAACGATTCACGAAGGCACTACTTCTGTCAAAAGGTCAAAACTTCAACGTCTCACCTCCGCCTTTGAAACCCTTTTTATGCGCGATGATGAGGCGTTTGATGATTTCTATGCAAAACTTAGTGATATCGTGAATTCCTGTTTATACTCGGTGAAAAAATCCCAGAAGCTAAAGTTGTTGGAAAAATTTTGAGGTCTTTACCCGAGAGGTCCCAATCAAAAGTGACAGCCATTGAGGAGGCTCAAAATGTTGATACCCTCAAGCTTGATCAATTGGTTGGAAACTTGCAGACCTATGAAGCCCACCAGATTTCAAAGAAAAAACAAAAAGATAGTGTGGCTTTCACTAGTGCTCATGAGACTGCAAAAACTCCGGAGACTGAATTTGATTTAGAGTTTGAGATGACGGCTATGCTTACTAAACAGTTTAAAAAAAATTTGAAGAAAAAGAAGCCAAATTTCAGAGACCTTATTTCAAAAGACAAGAGCAATGAAAAACCCAAAACTTTTCCACCAAAACTTGCTCCAAGAACTGAAAAGAAGATTGTAAAGGGGCAAGGGGTCAAGTGCTATGAATGTCAAGGGTTTGGTCATATTGCCCTTGAATGCCCTTCGAAAAAGAATCGAAAGAAAGTCTACACTGTGACTTGGGATGATGAAAGCGGGTCGGAGCAAGAACCCGAAGAACCTGAATCTGGTGAAGACGGGGATAGTGCTTTCATGGCTTTTTGGTCCACTTTCACTCAACCTCTTCCAAAGCCAGCGGAATTAGCTCGTGGTCAGAACCTGCATCATGCTCCCACCTTTGATGGGAGTAACTACCTGTATTGAAAAATCAGAATGAGGGCTTTTCTGAGAGCTTTTGACCCAGAAGGCTGGCAAGCCATTGAAGAAGATACAGAAAGTGCAGACAATCCGAGCAATCAGAGAGCCCTGATTACTATTCGTGGAGCAATTTCGGATGAAGAACAGCAACGGGTTGCTCACTACACAAAGGCTAAAGATGCATGGGAAATTCTGAGCCAATTTCATGAAAGAGGAGATTCACCTTCACCACCATCCAGCAACTTTCCTACCTTAGTTGCTAGATTGGATGAGGTCAAGGAGAATGAAGAGCAAAAAGAGGATGATGAAACATCAGAAGACAATGAGGAGATTAATGGTGAAGAACTACAACAAGCTTACGAAAAGCTTTACGAGGAATCTCTGAATTTGTCCAAAATTAATGACAAACTCTCTCTCAAGCTCAAAGCATGTGAAAGTGAGAATGTCAAGCTCAAAGGAGAACTTGTAACAGCAAAGCAGAATGTCATCAAGATCTCAAGTGACAGGCAAGACCTATGTGGAAAACTTCTATCCTGCGAAACTGAAAGGAACGAACTTTTGAAAGTGTATTCCACATATGAAGAGAAGCTTGAAAGCCTTGAGATGTCACCAGCTACATTGAAAGAGATAGTCTGTCATAAAGATGAAGAACTTCGTATTGCTAGAGCCACAATTGCCATGTGGAACAAAGGTTCCAAATCATTAGAAGACATCCTCAGGTCTCAACAAATGGGTTGTAACAAAAGTGGGCTAGGCTATGGTGCGACAGCTCACGAGGGACAGGCCTCTACTTCACATGACCTGAAGACTCAAGCAAAGGGAAAGTTGTAGGTAGACCAAGGTGATCCCTCTCTTCATCTACCTAAAGTTGGTAAGATCAACGAAAGGGAGGTAAAACCTGTTTTTATTTGTCATCACTGTGGTAGGTATGGCCACATTCGTCCTTATTGCTTTGAATTGTTTGGTAAGGTGTCTCAAAAGGGTAGAACTTCGAATACTTTTTGGGTTAGGAGACAACTTTACATGTCTAGGCGGAATACCAAGATTCATGAGGGTGTTCACAACGCCAAGACATTTACCAAGACCACTAGACCTGATTTTGTTAAGACCAAAAAGATTTGGGTGGGAAAAGATGATTTGACTTGTTTAGTTGTTCACACTGCTCTAAAAGCACGTGACTCACACATGTGGTATCTTGATAGTGGGTGCTCTCGTCACATGTCCGGTAACAAATCCTACTTCACCTCCCTTGAAAAATATAAAGGAGGAATTGTTACCTTGGGAGATGGTGGCACTTCTAGAGTCATTGGTAAGGGCTCTATAAGTGTTGCTGGTCTTCCCAAGCTGGAAAATGCTCTACTTGTTGATGGTCTTAAAGCAAATCTTTTGAGCATAAGTCGAATGCGTGATTCCCACTATGAAGTATTGTTTTCAAAAAATAAATGTGAAATTTTGGATAAAAAGGGGAATACTGTCTTGCATGGGGTTCGCACATCTGATAACTGCTATGGGATTATTACTACTAATGATCCCATTTGTCACTCTGCCATCATAAGTAACATTGATTTGTGGCATCAAAGATTAGGTCACATGAATTTCAAAGACCTAACTAAGATAGCCAACAAAGAGTTTGTGAGAGGAGTACCTAAACTGGATAAGAATCTAAACCATGTGTGTGGACCGTGTCAACTTGGAAAGCAGACCCGTGCCCCTCATAAAAAGGTGAACAGTTTTACAACCAAACGTCCTCTTGAATTGGTTCATATGGATTTAATGGGTCCTACTCGCACTGAAAGCATTGGAGGTAAAAGATATATTTTTTTAACTGTTGATGATTTTACTCTATTTTCGTGGGTAAATTTCTTGAGGGAAAAATCTGATACGTTTGATGCTTTCCAGGCCTTAGTCCTTAAAATCCAAAATGAACAGGGTGTTTCCATTGGGCGTATCATAAGAATCCGAACTGATCATGGTCGTGAGTTTGAAAATAGTTCGTTTTCGGATTTTTGTGATATGCATGGAATTAAGCATGAATTTTCTGCAACTATTACTCCACAACAAAATGGAGTTGTTGAGAGAAAGAACAGGGTTGTTCAAGAGATGGCTAGGGTCATGCTCCTTAGTAAGAAACTTCCTCCAAAGTTTTGGGCTGAAGTCCTAAATACTGCTGTTTATGTGATAAATCGTGTGTATTTAAGGCCCGATACTTTACAAACTCCATATGAGTTGTGGAAGGGTTTGAAACCTAATGTAAAATACTTCAAAACTTTTGAGAGTAAGTGTTACATTTTCAAAGATAGAGAGCCTTTGGGCAAATTTGACTCCTGAAGTGATGAAGGTATTTTTCTAGGGTATTCAACCACAAGTAGGGCTTTTCGAGTCTATAACCTGAGAATTTCTTCTTTAATGGAATCAATCAATGTGGTTATAGATGACACAGGTTCACTTACTCCAGCAACAAATGAGGATGACAATGGTGAGTCTCTAATCTTGGATACTGAACCACAAAGTCAAAGAGAAGCTGAAGTCCAATCTCAAGAAGTCGTGACAGCACCATCCTCACAGGTAGGTTCAAGTCCAAAGAGTGCATAAAGAAACATCACTCCTGATGCTTCTGTCACCGCAAGTCCTAAGTTCAAACCATCAACAAGGGTGAAATTGAATCATCCAGCTCAACAGGTGATTGGAAGTGTATCGGATCAAATGAAAATCCGAAGACAGATTCGGGATGAGGTATCACATGTGTTATGTTTCATTAATTGAACCTAAGAATTTTAAAGAGGCCTTGCTAGATGATAGTTGGGTCAATGCTATGCATGAAGAATTAGGTCAATTTGAACGTAACAATGTTTGGACTCTAGTTCCCAGACCTAGAAACATGAATGTGATAGGTACCAAGTAGATCTTTAAAAATAAATCTGATGAGAATGGTACTGTGGTTAGGAATAAAGCTAGGTTGGTTGCTCAAGGCTACACACAAGTAGAGGGTGTTGACTATGATGAGACGTTTGCCCCAGTTGCACGTCTCGAATCTATTCGTATTTTACTTGGTGTTGCATGTTTTCTTGGTTTCAAATTGTTTCAAATGGATGTGAAAAGTGCCTTTCTGAATGGGTACTTGAAAGAAGAGGCATATGTTGAGCAACCAAAAGGGTTTGAGGACCCTAAATGTCCGAATCATGTTTACAAGTTAGACAAGGCTTTGTATGGGTTAAAACAAGCTCCTCGGGCTTGGTATGATAGACTTACTACCTTTCTTCTTGATAATGATTTCCAAAGGGGTAGTGTGGATAAAACTTTATTTGTAAAACATACTAAGTCTCATATTTTTGTTGCTCAGATTTATGTTGATGATATTGTGTTTGGATCCACTGCTGATCATCTTATGAAATATTTTTCGAATTGCATGACACATGAGTTTGAGATGAGCATGATGGGAGAGTTGTCTTATTTTTTGGGTCTTCAAATTAAACAGTCTCCTTCAAGTATGTTTGTTTCTCAGTCTAAGTATGCCAAAAATCTTGTGTCAAAGTTTGGTCTTGAGTCTGCTAAACATGCACGTACTCTTATGAGCACCAGTCTTCACCTCTCCAAAGACTCCTCCGGAATCGATGTAGATCCTACCCTTTATAGGAGTATGATAGGGAGTCTTCTGTATCTTACAGCCAGTCGTCCTGATATTTCCTTCAATGTCGGTGTTTATGCCCGTTACCAAGCCAGTCCTAAAGAGTCTCACCTTCTTGCGGTCAAACGCATAATCAAATATGTTAATGGGACATTAGGATATGGGGTTTGGTTTTCTACTGACACTACAGCTGAAATTACTGGTTTTTCTGATGCCGACTGGGCAGGGTGTGCTGATGATAGGAAAAGTACATCCGGGGGGTGTTTTTACCTTGGGAATAATCTGGTTTCCTAGCATAATAAAAAGCAAAATGCCATCTCCCTTTCGACTGCTGAGGCTGAGTACATTGCTGCAAGGAGTTGTTGTACACAAATGCTGTGGATGAAGCAAATGCTTCATGATTATGGGATAGAACAGAACACTCTCACTCTTTTTTGTGATAACACAAGTGCCATAAACATTTCAAAAAATCCTGTCCAACACTCTCGCACCAAACATATTGACATCCGTTATCATTTTATTCGAGAGTTAGTGGAAGAAGGCCTTGTTGTTTTGGAACATGTACCTACTGAGCATCAAAATGTTGATATTTTTACAAAACCCCTTGATCTTCTTCGATTTGAGTTTCTTAGAAAGACCTTGGGTGTAGTGCTCAGTAACTATGTTGTTTCCTGTTTTTTTTTTAGGTGAGTGTGAGTGGCTGGCTTACTGTACTTGGATGTGATAATCCCATTGTCATTGAGTCCTGATATCTTTGCATCAAAAAGTTATATGAACACTGCTTATGTTGTTTACAAGATCTCATTCTTCTTTGTTCATAGCTCATTCTGAATGCCCATACTCATTTACTTCATGATCTCATTCTGTACACATCCTTGAGATAAACTGATGCAAGGGTTTCCGCACAAGTGATCAAAGTTCTCTATGGACCACTAACAGTGTTTCTTGTACTTTTTCAGAGGAATTGACCTATACTAGTATATCATGGGTGATGTTGAATCTCTTAACCATCTACTATCTTTTTTTCACTTCCATGGTTTCTCCTTCAGTTCATTGAAATCTGGGCATTAGGAAAAGGCTACCTCAGAGGCACCAACCAGGCCATCCTTTTTTATTTCATTCTTCTCTGGTTTGGTCTCCATACTCTTGAGCGTGCATGCCACCAGTGAGTGCCCACAAGAAATAAAAGTTCAAAAAAAAAAACAAAAACAAAAACAAAAAAATCATCATTGATTGAGGGGGAGCCTCCGCGTTTACTCAACAAATACCCCTTGATTCCTAGTGGTTTAACTTTTCTCTGTGATGGTCAGTTACTCTTGTCGGAGGTCCAGCCATCCAATCACTACGAGCATTAACTCTAGCTTTGTTGCTCTCAAGGATTGCACACACACACATTTTATTTGTGAGCTCTCATGTGTGTTTCTGAGTTATGCATTCTTATGTTGCTTATGGCTTTGATTAAATTCTATATGTTTTGTTCATGACCTGGTGCTTCAATTTTTTTACAAATTTTCAGGACTCATGACTGATAGATTCTTTTATCCTAGTGGTATAGTCATTCACTTGGACTTCCTGCTTGTTACAGGTCATCCTAGTTGTTTTTTGTTTGAATTTATAAAAAAAAAAAAAAAAAGGTCCCCGCTCGAGCGGAATGTTCCATGCTCGAGCGTGTTTTTTAGCCTTGCAGCATTTTTTGTCCTTGTTTTACAGTTCTGTGAGGGGTGTTTTTGCGCTCGAGCGGTATTATTAGCGCTCGAGCGGGTATCTGCTTTCGTTGTCTCACGCTTGAGCGTTAATCCTTACGCTCGAACGGTCTTATTTTGTATAAAACTCCCTCCCTCGACTCTTCTGGTCATTTTTTTTCCCTCTTTTCCGTCTCTCCTCTCTAGGGTTTGGATTACGCCATTGTTGGGCTCGTTTGTGCTTTCCTCCTTCCTATTTCATCGCCGATTTCACCATTGGTAAGCATTTCCCTCTTCGTCTCTCTGTTTTTTTCTGTAATGTCGACTTTTGTGGGGGTTGGTCTTCAGTTTTTTTTCTTTGTTTTGTGTTCAGTTTTTTTTCCCTTACCTCACACACTCTCACTGAGTTGTGGTTTCTTTTTAATGGTGGATTTCATACATTTTTATGTAGTTTGTTGTGTCATTAGAGTCTTATTTTCTTCATAATGTCATCATTCTTATGCTTTGAGATTGTCTTTGAGATTATGCCTTGAAATCTGTCATCTCTATTATGCGTTGTGTTTGTGAGTTTCATCCTACTATTATTCCCATATGTTTTATTATTGTCATTATCTATGTTTTTGCTAGGTTGAGATATTTTTCTAACTCAGTTACTCATATTTGTTGATTTGGTTTTTGGGATTGTTCAGTTTTGGGTTTTAGTTGTGTTTTGGTGTCATCATGTCTGCTCCTAAAAGACGAAAGTCTACAGTGTCGCGTCCTCTTTTTAATTCTGATAGGTTTCAATCTGCCAAACAAGCCAAATTATTCCTAAGTCATTTGCGGCTTGGACTATTCACCTCGAATGTAATGTCCAGCCCAATACTTTCGAGTCAATTCCCATCCGTCCCTTGTGTGACCCCTTAGGTGGAGACTTGGTTTTGTCTTTCTCTGGGCGTCAAAATCTTGACTGGATTCGAGAATTTTTCTGCAATATTGAGCATATCAGTGACATTGATCCTTCCTTCACCACTTGGGTTAGATCTAAATCCATCTCTGTCACTCCTGATCTTATTCGAGGACTTCTTAAGATTGATCGAGTGTTTCCTGAACACTATCCTTTCTCGGTTCGTCCTACATGTGACTTTAATAATGTGGCTGAAGTTTTGTGTGGTGCTCCACGCAATTGGCTTAAGGGCTCTTTGATTAAACAGTTTGAACTCCTTTCCGAGTTTAGACTGTTTAATCTCATTGTCTGTGCTAACATTATTGTGACCACACTCTCTTCAGAAATCAATCAGGATCAAGGGTTCGTTCTTTTTTGTCTTGCTCGTCATATGTCCATTAATCTTGCCACCCTCATTATTCGCAAGATGATAGGTGTCTTTGGGAACAAACAGTTAGGTCTCCCTTATGGTTGTATGATCAACCGTCTCTTGTCCCAACTTGAGGTTCCAGTTTTTGAGGATGATGAGTTTGCCTTTCCCTCTAGACCATTCACTAAAAAGACTGTTTTCCAGAGTCGTGCACACGTCAAGGGGGAGTCTTCTGGGGCTGGTACTTCTGCAGGTACAGTTGCTGGACTTGCTGAGGAAGCGGAGTTTGATGCAGCCGCAGCTGGTGGTGAGGAGGATGCTGTTCCACCCCGAGCTTTTCATGACCAGCTTCGGCATTTTGAGGAGGCTATGACACAAAGGTTGGACTTTCTGGATGCTCGCTTTGATGCATTTGATGGCCGCCTCGGGCAGTTGGAGCAGTTTGCCATCCAGACTACTACTTAGCTGGCGCACATTATTTCCTTACTTCAGCTTCAGCAGCCTCAGCCTCCATCTGATGCATGATCTCTGTGTTTGTTTCCTTGTCTCCCGGCCAAAAAGGGGGAGGAATTTTTTGATTGGTGGATTGGTGATATACTTTGGGATACTCGGTGTTTGATATACTCTTGTCCTAAACCATCTGATGGATACTTTGTCTTGTTATGGTATATTCAGTTTGTTTTTCATTTTGGATATCATTGTGAATATAGTATCATGGTTCACTGTATATATATGTATTGCTATCTTCTTATGAAGTTCCACAGTTTTTGTTTTTCTGGTATGTTGGTTGTTATTTCACAGGTGGATGTTGAATGGATTGTTTGAATGGCAGGGTTGTTTGTGGATCACAAAGTGGTTTCGTTTTTTTATTTTCTTGGTTGTTAAAGTGTCTAGTGCGTGTGTTTAAGGAAAATTGTTTAGAAGAGTTTTGTCCGGGAATTGACAAAGGGGGAGATTGTTAGGTTCCTTAATTGTCAAAGGTTCTTTTATTGTCAAATCCTCGTACAAACTTTGTTTTGAAAGAGTTGTAATGTTTCCTTGTTTTTTGTCTATTTTCTTGGTTGTTAAAGTGTCTAGTGCGTGTGTTTAAGGAAAATTGTTTAGAAGAGTTTTGTCCGGAAATTGACAAAGGGGGAGATTGTTAGGTTTCTTTATTGTCAAAGGTTCCTTTATTGTCAAATCCTCGTACAAACTTTGTTTTGAATTGTAATGTTTCCTTGTTTTTTGTCTATTTTCTTGGTTGTTAAAGTGTCTAGTGCGTGTGTTTAAGGAAAATTGTTTAGAAGAGTTTTGTCCGGGAATTGACAAAGGGGGAGATTGTTAGGTTCCTTTATTGTCAAAGGTTCCTTTATTGTCAAATCCTCGTACAAACTTTGTTTTGAAAGAGTTGTAATGTTTCCTTGTTTGTTGTCTTTCCCGCTCGAGCGGAACCATTGGAGCTCGAGCGTAATATGGGATGTCTCAATAGTTTGTCAGGTCTGTAAAAATACTGAGATGTGTGATTTTGCGCTCGAGCGTATGTTCTAGCGCTCGAGCGGAAACTTGTTTTGTCACACGCGTATTTTACTAAAACCGCTCGAGCGGGCTGTCCTGCGCTCGAGCGAAGATTGCGAACTCTGTTTTCCTATATATATCTATTTAGGTTGTTTTTAGGGTTTACTTTCCTAGATCTTATAAAAGAGTCTTAGGGTTTTGTTTAAGGTTTTCTTCTGAAAGTCTTGTGAGTTTTCCTTGATGTTTTAAAAGAGTTCTTCACTCATGATCTAAGATTCATAAATCAAGGAGTTTGTTACTTTAAATTCAAGAGAGTTCTCTTCGGTGGATTCCGAAGATTCAAACGTGGAGTTTCAAAGGAGTTTGATTCTGTACGTAGTCGTTTATTCGACAAACGAAGTTGTGGATTCAACTTCAGATCAATTAGTTCCGAGACAAAGGCGTGGTGAAAGAGTTACAGAAGGTTTGAAGACAAATTGACTGAGTTGGGTAATTTGTGTGTTATCTTTGTAATCTTTCTTTCTTCAGTAGTGAATTGATTAGTGGCGTTTCGCCCGTGATTTTTTATTACAATTGAAGGTTCTTCAATTGTGGTTTTTCCACGTAAAAATCGTTTGTCAATTTATTGTTTATTCGGAAAAACAACAATCTAAATCACTTTCGTAAGTGCTTGATGATTTAGATTGTGTGTTTTGAATAATTGGGAATTGGAATATTTTAATCTTGATCTAATCACGAATCACTTAAAATTTTCATAATATATATAATTGATCATATAATATATATATATATTTTATAAAATATGATTTTTGGCATATATAATAAAATATTTAATTATTATTTCTTAAAATATCATATATAATAATAATTTTTGTAAATTATTATTTCTTAACTTTTTAACATATAATAAATAAAATAAATCATCTAATTATTTAAAAGAAATCTAATTAAACCATATATAATAAAAAAAATTATAAAATAAAATGTCTAATTTTTCTTTTTATTTATTTTAACATAATTTTTTATTTATAATATATATCAATTAAAAATAAAAAAATAAATTAACAATAATACATTATTTAAAAAATATAATAAATAAATAAAATAATTAATGTGTATTAAAATAAAAATATTTATAAAAAAACTTCTAATGTGTATTAAAATATATATATATATATTACCGCTCCTCAAGATGCTCCCAACCTAAGAAACTTCTATCGGCTTACGATTCCCTGCCCCCGCTCCCGCTTTGTACAACTAATTGGCACCAGAGTGTCCGGATCAAAATCCAACTAATCCCTAGGTGTGCACAGACTCTTAGTAAGGAGTTTCTGGCAAGTGTACCACAGTTAGTTCAAGGGTCTTCCCCCAGCCCAATGGCTCCAAGGAATTGTTAGTACCTAAGAGGTTTCGATCCCTGAACCTTGGAGGGAGCACACCCCCAAGACCCAAGGCCTTGCCACCTATGAAGCACGGACACGGACACGGACACGGACACGGGACACGTCAATTTTTAAAAAATGGAGACACGGACACGGCAGAGGACACGGCAGATTTTTTAATTTTTTTATAAATATTTTTATTTTAATACATATTAATTATTTTATTTATTTATTATATTTTTTAAGTAATATGTTCTAATTAATTATTTTATTTTATTTTATTTTATATACATGTTTATTTATTTTTATTAATATGTATAACTATATATAATATAATAGTTATATAATAATAACTGGTGGCATCCTTTATAACTATTATAATAATAATAGTTATATTATATATATATATATAGGAATCTAGCAGATTATAATAATAGTTATATATTATATATATATATGAATCCAGCAGATTAAAAAAGATAAAGACGCGACTGAGAGAGAGAGAGGAAGAAGCGATCGATCGCGATCGCGAGGGAGAGAATATGAGAGACAGAGCTCGTCGAAGTCGAAGGGCGACTGGATCGTCGAAGTCGAAGGGGATGGAGGTCGCCGGCGAGTCGACTGGACTGGATCGAAGTCATGGAGGTCGCCGGCGAGTCGACTGGACTGGATCGAAGTCCAGGTTTGTTTCAAGACCTTTACTCTTCTCCTTTACTCTTCTTTTTTGCTCTCTGTGTCCAGATTTGGACACGCGTGTCCAGATTTGGTGGACATGCGTGTCTCCGCCGTGTCTCCACCGTGTCCCCAGCAAAAAAATAATTAAATTAAAGGGACACGCCACCCGGCGTGTCCCGTACGTGTCCCCAATGTGTCCCCGTGTCCCCGGCGTGTCCCCGTGTCAGACACTGCCACGGCATGAAATCTGCCGTGTCCATGCTTCCTTTTGCCTTATCAAGGGAGCATTTGTATTTAAGTTTGGTTTTTCTGTTTTTTCCCCCCAGTAGGCAGGTTGTAGTTGGATTTTTCCACTCACGGAAATCTATGTTTAAGAGCAGTACTTGGTGCTAGAGGGTATTGGCCAGTGGGTAGGGCTGTCCCAGAATATGTTCAAAATTACAGCATATTTGTTGGGCTTTCCTAACTGACAAGAACTTTTTGGCATCTTTTCTGTACATCAAAATTTTATAAGATTCATCAACTAAGCATGTCCAAGCTTTAAAAGTTGCCATAACTTTGAACTCTCATGTGTGGCTCTTCCGATCATGAAGGCACTGATTAGTTTTGTTTGTATGATTTCAAGATAGACACCAAGTATATGGCATGAATTGTAGTAAACCAGGGGATTTGTTTGTTAAATCATATTTTAATTCTTGTATCCAGTCACATGAGTGAGATTCTTTAAGGCCTATAAGCTGTTATTTTGAATAAGAAATATAAGTCTTAGACAAAAAAGAGTAAGATCCATTTGCTATGCTGCAAGCATCAAGATTTTCACTAACATTTGCTGTACTTGTCCGTTTTCACTCCTCAGCGATCTATATGAAGGAACACGGATGGCTAGGGTGACAGACATTCCAGGGATAAAGCAAATTGTACATCCTTTAGAAGAATCTGGTACATTGGTCAGAAGGACCGATGAAGAGGTTTGTGCTCGTGCTCTTTTTATGTTTGATTTGATATATTAATTTTTGCTCAATCACCAGGTAACCCTAAAACTTACTCTGCTTTTCACTTGTTCTTTAGCTGCTTAAAGTATTGGATTCATTCATTGTTGTGGAGAGAGAGGGTCAAATCATTGCTTGTGCTGCTCTTTTCCCTTTCTTTAAAGAAAAGTGTGGGGAAGTTGCTGCTATTGCTGTTTCTTCTGAATGCCGTGGGCAAGGACAGGGAGACAAATTACTTGGTATGATTTTTATTTTTATTTTTATTTTTATTTACGGAATTTATTATGTTATTCATCTATGAGTTGGTCATAGTTTGTCTCGGTATTTGTAATTATTTGTAAATTTATTGACCTTTGTCACCTTTTCCGAATAATTAATTTGCAATTGAACTATGCAGATTACATAGAGAAGAAGGCATCCTACCTTGGATTGGAAATGCTTTTCTTGCTTACCACCCGCACTGCAGATTGGTATTATTTTTATCTTCCACAATGTATTGATTTCATGCATAATTGTGTCATTTTTTTAATGGCTAAATCCCATTTGATTTGAAAGTACATTTCTAAATAATTTACTACATTTTATTCAAGAATATTGTACAATATGCAATATAATATATGTAATCTTTTGAGATGTGTTCCTATACCAATACCCAACTTTTGGATGCATATTTTAATATCTTAAAGTTTAGGTTTAGAAAGATTTGACGCTTGAACATGCACCGCATCTAATATTTGTACCCAAGTCCTTGTAACATGGTTCTCTACTTTCTTATGTTGCCCCTAAAGATGTAATTTTAGTTTTTATACTTCTCACCTTTTATTAAGAGATCATTTCCATATTATTTTTTGTGATAGCTTCATCTTCACAGCGCTGCCATTTATGTATTCTGATACTTGCATATGTATTTATGATTTATGAATTTGTACCTTTATATGCAATGGAAAAGGAAATTGAATTTCACGTGTGTAAGCATACTGCACCACCACTTTGATCTATTATAAACCATTGGCACTGTCTGTTTGACAGGTTTGTGAGGCGCGGTTTCTCAGAATGTTCTATTGAATCCATACCAGAAGAAAAGAGGAGAAAGGTCAATCTTTCCCGGGGTTCCAAGTATTATATGAAGCAGCTACAACCCGACATGAGTGGAATTAGTATTTGATCCAATGTTCCTTGATGATGCAATAGCAGGATCAATTTACATCATCCACATAATACCTGTGATCGAATTTTGGAGCTCAGCGTTTAACCATCTCAATTTCCGCTTACATTTATTTATTTTTGTTGTAGCAGTTGTTCTAAGGTGGACTTTGTTAGAGATTGATTTAATTATTTTGTTCAGATAATAGAAAGTACCTGTTTGTGTTAAGGACTTCAAGTCCAGTTTTTATTTTTATTTTTTTAATGTATACTCTTTCACCTTGTACATTTATGCCTCCCTTGCTATGAGCAGGGCATCCATTTCAATGTCTAATGGTCAAACTGTGATTAAATATTGTAGGGCAAATGACGAAGGAGTAGGGATGACAATTTCTGTCCCGTCCCATGCTCATAAAGAATTGAATGAAGTGGGGTTTTGCTTTTCTCAAAAGGTTCTTCTCTTCATATATATATATATATATAAATTTAAGGAAAATGTTCCGGATCCCCAGTCTAGCTGACTCCACGCACCCCCAGTTGATATGGAAAGTCACGTGATATGCACGTGTGTCATAGACCCCACTTGAGAATTCAAAATCTCCCCCAAACACAGACAGATCTCTCTGCCTCTTCCTCTAAAACCTTGACTCCGACGATCGAGAGGGCGACAGCTCCTTCCATTCACTCTGATGCCCAACTTCCTCCTTCTCTTGACTTTGATGCCGGACTCCTGACATTGGACTCTCGATTCTCTCGGTCTCTTTTTTCCTCTCATCAAACCAAGGACAATTAAGAGGTAAACCTTCTAACTCCCGACTCAGATTGTCTCTCTTTCCCTCTCATCCGACGAAGTATGATTAAGACGTATAACCGCTTATATATATATATCTATCTGGGTGAGTGTATATATATATCTGTGTACATATATATATATATATATCTTTGCTTATATATATCTCTATGTATATGTATTTAGGGCTGTGTATATATGTATCTACGTATGTTGAGTAAGAAATTGGGTTGAATGTTTGGATTTAGGGCTGTTGATTTGGGAATTGAGTTTGGGCTTTTGATTTGTTTATCAGATTGGCCTTTTGATTTGGAGTTTTACCTTGCCTACCACATGCTCGATGAAATTCCTCAACCAAATCAAAAAGTCCTAACCCGACTCAAACTGTCTCTCTTTCCCTCTCACATTATGAACATTGATTCCAGCTATAATTATTTGTAGGAAATTATAGTTTTAATTTTTTTGATAGGTTGTGAAAAACCAATCTATTCATCTCATTGTTAACATAGATAGACTTGGGTTATCTGAGCATATATGTAAGCATAGGCAGGTATCTCATTTTTAGGATTGAAGTTAACATATATGTAACTTAGAGGTTTATCTGAGCATCAAACCAGAGGATTGAAATTAACATATATTTATTTATATCAAACTTACGTTGCTGAAATTAGTTATTCTTAAAGCATTTTTGCTTCATTGGGAGTAATCACAGAGTGAGGGATGTCATAAATTTCTGTAGACTTCACATCATTTGGATCAACAACTATTATCCTAACTCCACCTCCATTACTTATAACACTTTCCATAGTTGCTTTACCATCACAGCTCCCCATGGTACAGACCACAATCTTTCCTTGAATTAAAACATTCTGCTTTCTTGAAGTCTGATGATTGAATGCAAGGAAAATGAAATCCATAAAATTGTTGAATACAAGGAAGAGGAATTGTTGAAACAGTATCATGTGAATCAAAATTTTGATTTGAAGAGGAATTGTTACATGTACTGTATATAAAATTTGTGAGTTAAGATTAACTAATTTTCAACATAAACAAACAAGTGATACAACGAAATCCATAAGTATATAAATTGTTATAAATAAATCAATTATTTAGCCTTGTGGCTAGTGTTAACCTTTGTCATAAAAAAAATCAATCATGTGAATCAAAACCTTTGTCATATAAATTTAGCCTTTTAGATTATTTATAACTTGTGGCTAGTGTTAACCTTTGTCATATAAATTAGTCATAGTATTATTTTTTCATAACTCTTGAGAGTTTTAATAAAATTTAACCCTTCATCAGCTAATAGCAGTGGCTAGTGTTAACCTTTATAACTTGGAAAGTGGCTAGTGTTAACCTCAATTTGGAAAGTGGCTAGTGTTAACCTTTATAACTTGCAGCAGTTTATTAACTTACTACAGCAGTTTATTAACCTTTATAACTTGTTATTTCTCCCTTTTTGCAGATGTTAAGTTCAAGTGTCAATGGTAGTAGCTCAAATCGGTTGACATACGTCAACAACAATTGTTGGAGATGTAATAAAAAGGCCACTACTCGAATTTCTGAGACCAATCGAAACAAAAACAAGTTATTCTACTCTCGTAATGATTGTGGTGGTTTTGTTGGATGGTGCTTGCCTATGAATTCAGAATGTAAAGGTCATGAAATTCCAAGAGAAGTGCCAACTGTCGACGAACAAGTTCGATGTATGACCAAACAACTTCGAGCTATGACGAAACAACTTCGAATTCATAGCACGAAGATGCAAAAATTGATATATATATATATACATATATGCAAGTTAGAAGTAGAAGTAGACGTAAATATACAAGTAAAAGTACAGTGAATACTCTTGTATGGTTCTGTGATGTTTTAGAGGAAGTTATGTTTTGTTATGTGTTGAAACCTAATTATTATACCTGTTTTGTTGTGAGTGGAATAGAAAATGACTTATTTAAACTTGTATACTTTTTTGAATATTCATTGAATAGACATTGTTAAATACAAGGAAAATATTGCATACACATTGTTGAATACAGGAAAACTATTGAATAGACATTGTTGAATACGAGGAAAATGTTGAATACACATGATTGAATACAGGGAAACTATTGAATACAACCATTGAATGAAAGTTTCTAGACACCCCAATCCCTACACAGGAGTAAGAATTTTCTTATTCATTACAAAATGACGTGAGCCGGTGGGAATCAAATCATGATTATGCTCAAGGTTAACTGTGGTTAGTTTATATCTCCCATCCTTTTGTACACTACCTCGTACCCTTGCTTTGCAACCAATTTTTGTGGACAAAGATGGCTTTAGAGGGTTGACTTCTGATTTCTTTTTTCTCTCCCCTGCTCGAAAACATTCAATTGCAAAGTTTTTTAATTGCCCATCATCTCCAAAATGTTTTGCTCTATGAGTTATAGAAAAATCCAACATGCTTAGCATATTTGCCATAAAATGTGTACACTTCTTCCTTTGAGCTAAAACACATACCTTTCTTAAGTTCTTCAACTTCTTCACCCTCATTTACTAAAGGATTGTCACCAACATTTGAATCAACCTCCATTCTTCCACTTTGCATAATGAAATAATAATTAAATGATTTCAGAATGATTATATAACACAATGTCCAAACAAACACAATGAATCAATTCTCTAACACAATAACCAAATTGAGGACAAATACTGAATTGAACAAATATTAAAAAATGGAACTGATTTCAACAAATATTATGTGACTATCTCCAAAGTGTATGAACAAATATCAGCAAATTGAGATTATGTGACTATCTCCAACCCCAAGTGACCATATTCAAATTTGAGATTATGTGACTATCCCCAACCCCTTATCACATAATATTTGTTCAAATTGATTTTTAGGGAATGTCCAAATTGAGTCACTTGGGGTTGGGGGATAGTCATACATGGAACTGATATTTTAGGGAAATCTTGTAGGAAGTTAATGAAATTGATTTTTTACCTCATAAATTGCTATAGGAAGTCATGTTTTGTTTAACTACTACTACTGATTTCTTACTTGGAGAGCTGGGGGGAAAAGGTTTACCTCATAAACTACCGATCCACAGTACGTGCGAGACAGAGACAGAGACGAAGAGCGAGACACAGACACGTAACCAAAGATTGAGGTTAGCGACAGATAGAGATGCAGCCGAAGATTACATCTGCCTCAGTCGCAAGATCATTTGGATTGTGTACATGGGAAAAGCCAGAGTTTAGGTGTACAAAATTGAATACCGATGGATCTGTAGGTTGAGATAATGCTAGCTTTGGTGGTTTGCTTCGAAATTATAATAGCCTTCGTCGATGGCGGAGAGCTACGGTGGAGGAGGAGGATGGCGGAGAGCTATGGCGGCAACAGACGAGGGAAGATGATTTTGGATTTGGGCTCCCGCTATATCTATCTTCTTCTTTTTCACTGTTGCGTACGTGTATACACCCTTCTTCCACATCAGCTGCCAGCTCACTGGGGGTCCTGGGGTC
Organism: Camellia granthamiana; assembly: GCA_036172215.1. NCBI lineage: Eukaryota > Viridiplantae > Streptophyta > Magnoliopsida > Ericales > Theaceae > Camellia > Camellia granthamiana. The sequence goes on along the minus strand of CM069903.1, from coordinate 34,721,741 downwards.
ATGTTTCATTGGGGGTCTGTAACGGGGTTGTAATTTAAGTTTGTTTGCTTTTCTTTTTTTTCTAAGTTCAAGTTGGACTCATTTATGTAATTGAATTAGCTTGAGCTAAGCTCAATTTTTTTAACAAAAATGATTGAGGCCTCAAATTTTTTGGCTCAAATTTGGCTCGAATTTGTTTTTTTTTTTTTTTTTTTTTTTTCTGGGTTGATGCTTTGCTTGTTATTATTATTATTATTTTTATTATTTTTTTTGGAATGTATTAGTTCAGGAAAAAATGAAAAAAAAAAAAAAAAAAAATTCAATTCGAGGCAATTTCGAGCCTCGAATTCGAGGCCTCAATCAACGCCCTTTTTTTAAATATTTGACCAATCAAGCTTGAGGCCGACTGATTCTTTATGAACCCAGCTCAAATACTTAGAAACTGAACGAAACTCAACTAAACTCAGTTCATTTGAGGTGCTAATTCCAACACTTAAACAATAACAAGCACCATGCACTAGATTTCAAATCCAAAATTACAACAAAATCAACAACAATTTAAACCAAAAAAAGAAATTTCTTGCCCAATTCATCTACTGGATAGATAACGAAAGGAAAAACATCAATAAAAAACCAATAAAAGATAAAGAAGTATAGAGAAGAACTAAATTACAAATCCACCATTGGCACGAATGACTTGGCCATTGATCCACTCCCCAGCATCACCAGCCAAGAAGCCAACAAGCTGAGATACATCATTGGGCTCACCAAGTCGACCCAGAGGGCAAGCATCAGCCAACCTCTTCACCGTCTCCTCTGTTTTTCCCGCGTAAAACATATCCGTCGCAACAGGTCCAGGCGCAACGCAATTGGCAGTTATGCCGGTACCCTTCAACTCCTTCGCCACGATCTTCGTCATCGTCTCCACCGCCGCCTTCGACGCCGCATAAGCCCCATACCCGGGCAACAAACTCCCAACAAGCGATGACGTTATCATTATGATTCTCCCCCCTCCGCCTCTCTTCAATCGATCAGCAGCCTCTCTGCAGCACAGGAACGCCCCTTTGGTGTTGACATTGAATGTCGAATCCCAATCCTCTACTGTTGTATTGGCTACTGATGGGTATTTTGGATCTAGAATTCCTGCGCAGTTGACGAGGATGTGAGGTGGGCAATTGAATTCTTGCTCTGCTCGATCGAACAGGGCTTTAACTTGATCTGGGTCGGAGACATCTGCTCGGACTGCTATGGCTACGGGGTGAGACGAGGAATTGAGCTCGGATGCTAAGAGGTCGGCTTGGTTGGCGTTTGAAGAGTAATTGATGACGAGTTTAGCGCCGAGGGATCGGAGATGGAGTGTGATGGCACGGCCGATGCCTCTAGATCCTCCGGTTACTATTGCGACACGGCCATCCAGTGGAAGAGATTGAGATGGGTTTTCCATGGTCATGGTGGAGTTGCACTAGAGGGGAAATATTTGAAGGAGAGATCTTATTGGGTTTTTCTGGGTTTTTAGAGTTATCCAATGTCCTCATATTTATAATATCAAGAAGTTTGTGGATATAAAATGAATCACATAAACCTCAAGTGTGTAGGTGATTAAGGTCTGATTTACACTTCGTTTACAAACCTGTTATTTTAATAATTTTCTAGTTTTTTATAAAAAAAATATGAGAAAAATAAAAAGAATGATATGATAATTTATAGTGATTTTTTAACTTTTTAGTTAAAATGTATAGTTGACAAACATACGTAAGGTCTCGTTTTGGCAATTCACTGTTTTAGTTTAAAAATCAAAAAATTATTAAAAAAAATTAAAAAGTCAACACTCTATATTAAAAAATTAAAGATTTTTTTTTTCTCTTTACGTTTTACACATCTTTTTATAAAAAAATCAAAAAGTCATTCTAAATATACTAATTTTTTTTATCTCATATTTTAGCTAAAAACTCATTTTAAATTATGAGGAGTGCTCTTTCATGATTTTAATTTTAAATTTTTTTGTGTAAATAATTTTATGGAATCGATTCAAACAGAATTTTGTCCAACTTTAAATGTATCTCTTATTAATATGTAGTGGGATTAGTCTCTAAATTAATTGATTCATTAGATTGAATACAAAATTATAAAAATTGAAGTGTCGGCGGTGTTTGGCAACTTGGTTTTTGGGGTTTTTTTTTTTTTTTTTTTTTTTTTTTTTTTTTTTCACTACAAGACAAATGTTTTACAAAATCAAAAAAAATAAATCCAAACAAAATATCATATCAAACCCCATAATTATTTTATTTTTTCTCTCACAAACATCACATCTAACCATAAAAAAACCCAACTATCTTCTCAAACACAAAAAAAAAAAATTCAAATAATATCCTACAACTAAAAAAATCTACAAAAAAATCCACTTCCCAAACACCCACAAAATAGTTGAAAAAGATTAAGGGCTTGTTTGGCATGTCCTATATAAGCTAAAAAGTCAAAAAGTTATTCCAAAATCCAAAAAGATATCACTATTCACCCAAAAAAAAAATTTAAAAAAATTATTTTTTGTACAAAAAGTACACATTGAATTGATGCATGACAAGCGGCTGTGCAGAAAAACGAAATTATTGGGTGTGATTTTCACACACACTGCTGTTCGGCCTGTGGGGGCCATCACGGGTCCCATTTTGATAATCTAAACCGTTCACTATATAGAACTCGTTAAATATTAAATGTCTGTAAAAAATCACATTGATCGGATATCGATAACTATATGATCAAATCAGTTATGTACAACAAATGGATGGTGTTATAATTATTGATTGGAAAAAAAACAAATCCGATCAGATAGCTATCGATATCCGATCAAAGTGATTTTTTATAGACTTGTAGTACTCGACGATTTATACACATTGAACGGTTCAGATTATCAAAATGGGACCCATGATGACCCCCACAGGCCGAACAAAACCATCCAATATAATGCCCGAAAAGTAGTGAATCATCTCCTACCCACCCTCTCTGTCGACGCTGCTTCCTCCGTACGCCTATACCATTACTTTATTCCCCTGTACAATTATTTATACAATTTTTTAATACACATTTTTCCATAAAAATTTAAAAAGTTAACCCAAACCTCCATATTTTTTTTCAACTTTTTTAGTCCAAAAAGACAAAAAGTGCACTTTTTTAGGACACCACAAACCAGCCCTAAGGCCTGTTTTAGAAACTTAACTAAAAGTTATTTTTTGACTTTTAACTTATTTTAAGTCATATCACCTCTCTATTTTTTTTATATATATATTTTAAAAAAAATCTAAAAAACTAGTTTTTAACCTATTTTTCAAAACAATCTTAAGTATGATTTATCTTTTATATTATTTTATGTAATTAATTATGTGATTGATTACTAATGTTGGAAAGAGTAGAAAATGGTTCAACCTTGAGTGAGTCAAGGTTTTTGATATTTGTGGAAAATGCCTTATCATTGCTGAAAATAATGGGTTGAACAAGGGGCTTGGGGGGAGGGCAATTATGTCCTTGTGCTTGTGCAAAGGTCAGCCATTACGTGGTAAGACTGCCATGTCAAATTGGCTTGAGAATCTGTTCAAAAAAATAATTGGCTTGAGAATAAAGAAGTATTAGAACAAGAGGCTTGGGCGAGAGCAATGACGTCCTTTCACTAGTCATGCAAAGGTCAGCCAATACGTGGGAAAAATTATTTCGCAGAACAATTATAAATCATCATAATCCTTGCTTGTTTTTTAATTATTTAATATAAAATTGTAAACTTTTTTTTTTAATCAATTATAACACATTTGTGCAAACACAAATTATCATACCTATTTACTATTTCTAAATCTCTCAATATAAATCGTGAATTCCACTCTATTGACTAATCATAACACATTTCAAATATCATATAACTATATTCCAGAATCACCAAATAGCTTCTCAATACATGGTTAACGGACACGTGGTCAATTTAAGGCAAACTCACATGAAAAGTCAAGTTTGATTTGAAGGGAACTTCAATTTGCCAACTAAAACTCAACAGATTATGACACTTTGGTAAGACTTTAAGTCATAAGTCCTAAAGTCACAGATTCTATATTTTTCGGGGCTAACTCTCAAATATTTAGTGCAGTGGTTTTTAAGGCAGCCCTCTAAGTGCTGGACGAATCGTATTCAGAGCTTAAATGTGGGGTCAAATCCTAGCAGCTGCACTTCCTGACTTAAATAGTGTGTGTCTTGTATAGTCAGTGCCCACACCTAAGATTTGCCCCTTGTTCTACTCCGGTTAAACCGACATTAGGTAGTTGATTATGAAATCGGCGAAAGATAGACTTGGAGATTTAACTTGTTAACCAAAAAAATTTGCCAACTAAAGCCAATTCATTGACCTGTTGACTTATTTAGGTTACATCATCTCTTTATTTTTTACATATTTTTTCAAAAAAAGTTAATGAAGTAGCTTTTTTTTTTTCTAATTCATAAAACAAGTCTAAATAATAATAATACTGTGTTTAATTGCTGATATTCAAACAATTAATCAATTATCAAACCAAATCTCTCGTTTATATTAAACTGATAAAATAAATTCAACCCTAGTATGCAATCACTTTTAGTTACATCAACAAACAAAATTGAAAATTTTGATTTGATAAATTTTTCCTCAAACCTAATTAAACCACATACACGCCTAGTGACAATGGGGACAAATGAACAATACTAATGCAATAAAATGAAAACTTATTAACTGAAATGGTAGATTAGCAAAACAATTACATGTGAACTACATTGAGTGAGAGCATTCTGAACCCTATCGGGATCCAAAAGTCGTTATGCATCATTAAATCATATTTTAATTCTTGTATCCAGTGACATGAGTGAGATTCTTTAAGGCCTATAAGCTGTTATTTTGAATAAGAAATATAAGTCTTAGACAAAAAAGAGTAAGATCCATTTGCTATGCTGCCAGCATCAAGATTTTCACTAACATTTGCTCTACTTGTCCATTTTCACTCCTCAGTGATCTATATGAAGGAACACGGATGGCTAGGGTGACATGCATTCCAGGGATAAAGCAAATTATACATCCTTTAGAAGAATCTGGTGCATTGGTCAGAAGGACCAATGAAGAGGTTTGTGCTCGTGCTCTTTTTTATGCTTGATTTGATATATTAATTTTTGCTCAATCACCAGGTAACCCTAAAACTTACTCTACTTTTCACTTGTTCTCTAGCTGCTTAAAGTATTGGGTTCATTCATTGTTGTGGAGAGAGAAGGTCAAATCATTGCTTGGGCTGCTCTTTTCCCTTTCTTTAAAGAGAAGTGTGGGGAAGTTGCTGCTATTGCTGTTTCTTCTGGATGCCGTGGGCAAGGACAGGGAGACAAATTACTTGGTATGATTTTTATTTTTATTTTTTTTTACGAAATTTATTATGTTATTCATCTATGAGTTGGTCATAGTTTGTCTCGGTATTTGTAATTATTTGTAAATTTATTCACCTTTGTCACCTTTTCCAAATAATTAATTTGCAATTGAACTGTGCAGATTACATAGAGAAGACGGCATCTTACCTTGGATTGGAAATGCTTTTCTTGCTTACCACCTGCACTGCAGATTGGTATTATTTTTATCTTCCACAATGTATTGATTTCATGCATAATTGTGTCATTTTTTTTATGGCTAAATCCCATTTGATTTGAAAGTACATTTCTAAATAATTTACTACATTTTATTCAAGAATATTGTACAATATGCAATATAATATATGTAATCTTTTGAGATGTGTCCCTGTACTGATACCCAACTTTTGGATGCATATTTTAATATCTTAAAGTTTAGGATTAGAAAGATTTGACGCTTGAACATGCACCACATCTAATATTCATACCCAAGTCCTTGTAACATGGTTCTCTGCTTTCTTTTGTTGCCCCTAAAGAAGTAATTTTAGTTTTTATACTTCTCACCTTCTATTATTGTTTTTATAATTTGAATGAAAGAGATCATTTCCATATTATTTTTTGTGATAGCTTCATCTTCACAGCGCTGCCATTTATGTATTCTAATACTTGCGTATGTATTTATGATTTTTGAATTTGTACCTTTATATGCAATGGAAAAGGAAATTGAATTTCACGTGTAAGAATACTGCACCACCATGATGAACTGTGTTCTGTCTTTGATCTATTATAAACCACTGGCACTGTCTGTTTGACAGGTTTGTAAGGCGCGGTTTCTCATAATGTTCTATTGAATCCATACCAGAAGAAAAGAGGAGAAAGGTCAATCTATCCCATGGTTCCAAGTATTATATGAAGCAGCTACAACCCGACATGAGTAGAATTAGTATTTGATCGAATGTTCCTTGATGATGCAATAGCAGGATCAATTTACATCATCCACATAATAACTGTGATCGAATTTTGGAGCTCAGCGCTTAACCATCTCAATCTCCGCTTACATTTATTTATTTTTGTTGTAGCAGTTGTTCTACGGTGGACTTCGTTAGAGATTGATTTAATTATTTTGTTAAGATAATAGAAAGTACATGTTTGTGTTAAGGACTTCAAGTCCATTGTTTTTTTAATGTAAACTCTTTCACCTTGTACATTTATGCC